>JAKSZT010037210.1:0-22894 GCA_026826555.1 Tolypeutes matacus
AAAAAAAAAAAAAAAGGTGAAATATGAATAAATTTCCTAATTTATCCAAAAACATTTTTTCATGCTTACAAACAAGGGTGACATGAATATATTGTATATTGCTGAATAGGCAAAGGAGCTGGAGATTCTCTGGGGTATAGATGTGAATCGCTAACGTGAAAAGACACATTTTTAGTTGTATGAGACGCTTCCAGTTGAATCTTCAAGATGACTGTAATAATTTTCATGTGCACCTGCAGATTATAATTTTTTCCTAAAATCTTTATGATTGATCTTCTCAGTGCTTTAAAAAAAGTTTTTCATAATACGAATGTCTATATGACATTATAATGCTGCATGACAATTAGATGATGTTTTCATATAAAGTTGTGTCTGTGGAGTTTCCCTTCCATTTATTATCTTTAACATTTTATATATGATATTTGATCAAAGAAAATTATCTTTGAGTGCATATAGTATTTTTCACGTACAATGGCAAAATTTTAATTAAAACGAATCATGCTAAGAAACAGGCAGAAGCAGCTGATCAAAAAGCAGGAGAAAAATAGACAGATGTCATCGTTCTCTAAGAATCCACATATGGAGCTATAATATTCATATGAGATTCTTCTCGAGCCAAAGGAGAATACAGTATCCTGGAAAAGAGCTATGTTTCTTAGCACCCTCTCCTCAAAATTTCAGATGATTGAACTGTCAGGATCTCAAGCTCAGTGACAAATTTTTTGTTTCTACCAGCATCTAGACCCTTCAGCCTAGTTTGTGTCTTCCCAAACCTTTAATTTAGCCAACAGCTTGCCTGTTTTTCCCTCCTAGTAGGAACTGCTCCCAGCTTCCAGGCTACTTGTTTAGAACCCTAATTTTGAAAATGCCCAAAGTTGTGAAAATAGCTGAGTTTCCAAGTCTTGCATTTCCCCTTTTTCAAAATTCCATAATCCTTGTAGACCTTATTTCATATACAACTTACACCCTCATAAAGGTTTTTTCCTACGCTCTGCTTGTTATTAGCAGTTGTTTTATTGGCTTTCTATCTACTTAGATTTAGGGGAAAGTGACAGCTGCTATTTCTTTATGGAAATGCTTATACTATTACAATGTTAGCAACCTTTAAAAACCATCAGATAGTAATACATATAAAACGTGGATTTACACGTGTATGTAATTATAGACATATGCACATATGTGCAAAATTGTAATGTATTTTTGTGTGTACATGGGTATATCCATATTTTATGTATAAAATGTATACATACCGATATACAAGCACGGATGCAGAGATGTCTTATTTTATGGATGCCTCTTTCCTCTAATACTTTGAGGACTTTAATCATATTTATTAAGTTTTCACTTTAGATGCTTTGATGATCTCTATTTTCTCAGGTGGCAGTTTCACAGTAGTGTTGTATAGTCTCTATTGAAAACCTCTCATAGTTGCAACATCGTACGCCTTTTCCGTTAAATTTAAATACATCCCTTAGTCAGGACCTTTCGTCTCAGGAAAGGGTTTGGCAGTTCTATAGATCCAGAGATGCAGGTATACTTATTGACGTCATATTTTACTAACTCTTTTGGGTTTTCTGTCCTATGAAGATGATCAGTTCTAACTCTACCCATTCATATACTTTTTTTGTCATAATTAACCTCTTTTCTCTGATCATAGTTCCCAGTATGTGAAGATGTAAAATCCATTTGCATCAGAGCAGATATTTCAGTTTACCCATGGGCATGTTTCTCATATATATATATGCACAAATCCAATCTATTTTTGCAGTGAGGTGGAGTAGAAGGGGGGAAAGAGTTTCCAAGTGATTCCTACCAGCTAACCTGAACTGAGGAAGAAATATTTAAACGAGATACAGAAAACACTACCGCTATATGCAGCACTCTTAAGATATCAGCACTATTAGAAGAAAAACATTTCTCAGAATTTACCATGTATCTAATCTCCAGCAGCTGTCGGCCTGTCCCAGTGATTTACAAACAAGAAATGAATGTTTTTAATTATCTTTCAGCAATGTGCTCTGCTTTTCAGCCTCCACATTGTGGAGGGGACAAATGTTACATCATACATATTGTATTGATTTGTCTGGTAAGCAGAACAACAACAACAAAATACTGTAAGTCTGACCAATAGTTTTAATTATATTAATCAGTATAAATCTAGTCTTGGAGAAAGTCATTTGAATCTCTCTGCCTGGGGTACGAGCTCACCTAATCAAGTTTTAAAAAAAATCATCACTACACTTCATGATCTATTCATGCTTTTTATCATTTTTAGGAAGTACTGGGGATTAAACCCAGGACATCGTGTATGGGAGACAGGTGTTCACCCACTTAGCTATCCCCATTCTGAAACTAAAGCATTTTGAAGAAAAGAAACCTCATTAATTTTTAGACAGTATTCATGGAATTGTCTTCCTTTATTTTCCCACCATGTTTCCAGTCTGGTCATCCAATATAGCCCAATTATTGAGCATTTTCTCCCCGTATATTTCATAGTATCATTCTGGCTTTCTCAGCCCTTGAAATCATCAACCCTTTCCATCCACTTGAGTTTCATCCGCCGTCTTAGTGCAAGAGTCCAAACTCCATGTACACCTACTAACACATAAGTGATGCATTTGTATAAAGACAACCATAATAATTTTTTCTTGAGGTCTCTTACCACAAGCTCAAGGTATAAACCACTGCATCCTTGACAACCCATGGGTTTTAGATAGAAAATGTCAGCTCTATTTGGGCTGTTTGCTCTCATATTAAAAATGAATATTCTTATACATATTCCTTTAAATTTTGATTTTATTGTATTTATCATGGGGAAAAAGTAACATTCAGCTTTTTTAAGTGGAGTGTCTCAACAACCATGTGTTAGCTCTTGTTCATTTCAATCTCATTGTAGTATGTTTTATCAGTATATGGTATTTCCTCTCTCCGTGGAATGGATTCCTGAGATTTTTTAACCCATTCCAATTGCAGAGTACATTTACCAACTAACAGGCCATTGTGCTGGCAAGCTAGGTAAGCTCTTCAGCATGGAGAGCTCCTTACCGTGTTGTGTGTCCCTCAACAAGAGACTGAACTCTCCTGAGAAACATGTTTGCTTCCTGCTCTAGGAAACACAGGGAAAGGAATACTGTCTTCAGGCCTTCTCTGTGCAGTCGTAATCCAGTTCTTCATTCTCAAGCCAGGTTGGCACTGACCCTCTTTCTGGATCTCGTACCAGTAGCACCTGCTGCATTATCTCTGATTCCAACCCATCTTACTTGAGGCGACCATCAAGCCTCCCACCCAAAAGAGGGCTTTAGAAGGAAGGGCAAGAGCAGGAAGTCACCACCAATGTTGGAGTACAACAGGAAGGCTGAGCAGGATTTGCTATAAGTGGTGCATCACTGCCCTTGGGGACAGATTTTTGAGATGTTTCTTGTTCTCACATTGTTCATAGAAAGGTCCTGACTCTACAGGACCCCTGGTGTACCAGGTAGAATTTCCATAAAAGAGTTAAGCCCTTTCCAAGACATAGGTAAGAGCTGATATTCCTATATACAATCCTCACTATCAAGAGACACGTTATTTGGGTTAATTGAGCAAAATAATAATGCCTATGGTTAAAAAATGAGTGCATTCTTCATAGAGGCACATGATTATGCACAATTTATTGAAATCAGCTGAAACACTTTACATCAGATAGGATGTAAAGGGTGGAGCAGGAGAAGGGACACAGAATGGGACTATGATGTTCCGTGGAAAGAATCTCATTTGAAAGCCATCTTTTCTTCATACTGAGAACTCTGCTGCCATCTTCCTCAAGCATGTACATTTCTTTCGCATGTGAAAAAAAATAGCATACATTTAATCTAGGTCAGGTGCAAACTCACATAGATGAAGGTAAGAGAGAAACATTTAAAGGGTTGCCTAAGACATTTTGAGAAAGTGTATGGTGGCCATTTTAAACTCATTTCTTTCTGGACTGGGAGGTGATTCCATCTGGAACTTTTCCTCCGGAAGTGTACAGTGTGAGATCTGATAAGAGGAACCTTTCAGGAGCTATTACAACACATATTCCTGGCCACAGATTGTTTAAAATATTTCTGCACCATATTGTGAGTCAAAATACTCTTATAAATATCAACAGAATTGGGAAATAATCTGTGACCTCCAGGGAGTGTATTCACTTTGGACACCTGCTGGTATGATCCTCTTCCTGCGTTCCTCCTTTACAGTTTTTTATATCTCACTGGGCATGATGTACAGGTGCCATCGTGTCATTTCTGTTAATCCTGTTTTTCGAGGGTATTTTACTTAGTGGGGATTCAAACATCACACTCCTAAGGAAGGCATGGACTTTTAACATCCATCTAGTCATATTGCTTTTGTTATTTAACTACAGAAAACAGTGAGTATAATAGCAAGATATCCTTAACCTCTTAACAATAATCAAAAGCTATTGGTATCAGTTTCCACTCACCTAAATGGTATCCTCAGGACAGGTGTCTATTAAAGAAAAGGAACAGGAGAAAGACAACTGCTTAAGTATGTTAAAAGATTTTTTTTTTTTTAAGATAGCATTTATAAAAGATGAGTTAACGCAAACACCCAGGCAATGGAACAAAGAAACAATATTCTCCACTGTACGATATTCTCAAAAAATTTCATAAGTTAAATATTCCTGAAAAATTTATTCCCTTACCTGACTCGAAGACTCGTATGATATTGTCTTTCGGGATATGATTTTCCGCAGCCACCTCCAAGAACTTCTGATAGTGTTCCTCACTCAAATTGTCTCCTTGGCCTGCAAATCAGAGGGAGAAGGGAAGACATTGTCATCCAATAGAATCCATAAGAAATTCTGAATATTCATGTGAGATGAGTAAATGTGGCAAGCAGATCTTCGGGTGGTATAAAATGAGAGAATTTGAATACTTATTATCTCAGAGATATTAATCTGTGGTTCCAAAACTACTGGGGAAATTACAGATGATTGAACCCATGGCTGTGAGCTTCCCCGCATCAGATACGGGCAACAAAGCTTAGCAGGGATACCATGAAAATTGGCACTGAGCTTTCAGAATCCTGAAACTCTAACTTCTCATCTTCCTTCTATTATGTCCTACTGCTAAAATCCTGTTTCCTATCCTACTCAATGCCCCCCAAAAGAAGAGGTGAATATTGCATCATGAGGATGAGCCTTGCTATGCTGATGGGGAGGAGGGGTGGGATATATTCTTCTTTGCCAGATTCTAGTTCCATCCCATTCCTTCCTATTTTGATCCTGTACTGTGACAGCTGTAGTTATTCTCACCACGGCCCCTGTGATCACAAGGCGGGAGGAAATCCCCACTCGTGTGTGTACCTTGGAAGTGAGAGACAGAGTGTGATTTGAGTTCACGTAAAGAACCACAAATTCTAATTGTAGAACCTGTTTTAGTTCTTGCAATAAAATAAAGGGCTTGGAGTGAGCCCAATGCAGTGATGAGTGTAAACTTGTTCTGTTGTTTTGAAGTTGTCACTTCCAACTCCCACATAAGTGATACCTGCTAGCTATATCTCAGTGAGGGGTACCAAAAAGTAAGGGTTGACGTGGTCATGAGAACGTGACCTCCTCGGAACATTCATCACTAACGGGTATCATTTTAAGTCCTCTTCCCTGAAATTGCCACCCTGCCTGATTTCCCTGGAGACTGCCTTCTAGCATCTGTGACTCAGGAAACACTGGAGTCCGTGTGTTTTCACACCTGACCCCTTGCCAGGTAAATTGTAAGTAATCACCCTACCTGCTTGCATTGTTTTAACATCCCAGACAACACAATCCTGGAGGTTGGACATATGAACATACCAAAAACTCCTATTACATGTCTCTTCCTCCCTTCTTCGTTCACATTGATGCCACTCAATATGATGAAACTGTCACTTAGAGGTATAGCTTGGAAATCAACTGTCCCTGCATCTGTGAATGAGAGAAAGTGGTACATTCATCGCTTTAGTGAACTTGTTCCACTTCACTTTCTTGTGTTTACCATATCAGTAGAACATTTTCAGGAGTACAGTCGTCTCTGTCTTGTTTTCATGTTCTCTTTCCGTTTAGAAATTGCTGGCCTCAATTGTGAGTGCTAGAAAATGGAGGTGAGTTTTCCTTATTGCCACCTTCTTACCTTGATCTTCCAGAGTTACCAGCTTTATTTCTGGAATGCTTCTATTCAGCTGCTTCCCGGAGCGTAGGAGCTTATGTTGGATGACAAATAATTACATGTTCAATATTTTCCATATTTTCTTTTTGATAACAACAGAATTGTACATATCTTGGGGTCATTTAGAATATTACTTAAGTAACTTCTGGGGGAGTAGAGTGATAGTGTGGGAAAGATTTTCTTTTGAACATCAGACATTTCATTTTCTTCTCCCAGCACTGCAGGCAGAGTCCTTGGGTCTCTCTAACTGTTAAGGAATGAAAGCTTTGAGTGAATCAGCTCTTTGGCTGAACTTCAATGGAACACAAGGATGCTTGCTCCATTGAAGTTTTCTTGTCAAGCAGTAAGCAACCTGAAATCCCTTGTGTTATTCAAGCACTCCAGATCTTTGTACCTTGGGGTAATCTGAGGAATTGTAAGTCCTGAGGTTAATGGAACTTTGGTATGTTAATACATAAGCATGGATTAAAAGAGGAACTATTGTAGCAAATGAATTCCTAAAAGGGATGTTTGGATCTAAAGAATTCTGTTTTACTTGCCTAGGTTCTTGTATACCAAGGATATTGCTAGAACTTGGGTTAAGCAGGGTTTCTATCCCTATATTTATTGCAAAAAAATTGGGTACTTTTCGATCCCTAGTTTTAAGGATGTCTGGAGCATAAGTTCACCAATTCTCTTGCTGTTCCCTTCCGGCATTGCTGTCCAAAGTCCAGATGAAGAAGGGCACAGAAGAGATGGTAAGCAAATTCGATGACTAGGACAAGAGAAGATAACATAGAAAGAAGGGAAATTGAAACAGAAGTGAAGAGCAGAAGATGGGTAAGAAGAAAATGGGGCTATTCTTAAAGCTTGACGATGACTTGGAAGGCAAAATGTCAGCCATGCACCTCATTTATCTGTTATTTTATGAAGGGTTAGCTCCTACTTATTATTTTTGCCAGTTGTTATATCAGGTAAGGATTACTTCCATAGATTGTCTCTATCTAATTTTTATCTAATATTTAGAAACCTGTTCATTTTAGGTTTGAAAAATTCATTTTTAGAAAGTAATAGAGGTCCACTTATACTACTGAAGACATAATTCCTGTACAACAAGAAGCTTTAAATATGTGGAATGAGATGGTTTGATTAAATATAATAACGGTGTTCTCTGTGAGTCTATTGGGCTTTAAATTTAATCAGGTCATTCCTTACATGTGTAAGAAATAGGTTTTTACATAAAGTTTATTTTACTAGAGAAAAAATAAACAGTTTATTTAAATTATGGAATCATTACTGATGCACTTGATTTTTTTTTCTTTCTTTGAGCCTTTTATTTTGAATTCATTTCAAACTTCCCAGACAGTTGCAAAAATAAGACAAATCCCATTCAGAGAACTCCAAATTACCCTACTCCCCACAGAGATCCAGATGACCAATTTTACTATCTTGCCACCTCTGCCTTGTCATTCTATCTGTGTTCTGAAACGTGAGGAGCAAGTTGCTCACATCATAATCCCTGAAGTCACGATCCCTCCGTGTATGTTTCCTATGAGTTTGGACATTGACTTGAACATGGACGTTCCCCTGAGTACAGATTCGTGTGTTTCTGTTTTTAGTTTAGTGTGGTTTTAAGCTTTTCTGAACACTTTTTATGCTAGAGGCTCAAAGGAAATAAGATAATAGGACCTCAAGAGTGATACAATTCCCACTGTTGAAGATGGGAGGAAAAAAGCAATAGAGAATTTATGCAACTTTGGCCAGTTTGCCCCCTTAAATGATGGTAGAAACTGGATTAAAACCCTGCCATACACACTGTTCTTGGAAGCACTGAGAGCAGTTTGTCAGGGACTCACAGTTAGCTCTGTAATCGTTCACATCTTCTTTTAGCCATCCCAACACATCATGGAAATGACATTCACCAAAGTCCCTGCAAAAAAAATGTACATTCAAGCTCACCTTCAAATACAACTTTGAATCTGTAATTTACACCAGGCCATATGTCATACTCCATATTTTATATATATATGTATGTATATATTTTACACTTTTTTCTTTATTAGAGAAGTTGTTGGATTAGAGAACAAGCCTGCATAAGAGATTCCCATAATCCACCTTCTTAGTGACAATTTGCATTGGTATAGAACCTTTCTACAATCCATCATAACATATTTTCATGATTGTCTATGATTTCACTTAGAGTTCAGACTTTTTGCAGTGTAGTTCCCTGGATTTTCTTTTAAAAATTGTCTTACAAAATACACAACCTAACATTTTTGCTTTCAGCCATATTCAGTTATATATTTCAGCTGTGCTAATTACGCTGAAAATGTTGTGTCCCCATCACCACCACCCATTACCAAAACATTTCCATCATTCCAAGTAGGAATCCTTCATTTGCATTCCTTATTCCCACCACATCACTTGGTAGAGTGTATTCTAGATTCTGGCTGTAGGAGTTTGCTTATTGTAATTATTTCCAATCAGTAAACTAAGTATAGAACTACCAAAAGACTCATCCATCCCACCTGTAGGCTTATACCTCAAAAAATTGAAAGCAGAGTCTCAAACAGCTATTTGCACATAGATGTCCATATTATTTTAATTTTTACAATGATCTCCAATTATGGCATTGTCATCACACACCTGGTGGCAAAATGACTTACACATAGGCACTCCGCTCTCAGACGTGAAACAGAGTTCCAGACAGAAATCAGACTAGACAATGTTTGTCCCAAGCATAGGCATAAAGAATGGCAGAAAACACCAAGATGAAATATTCTCTTCCAAAACATGACACTTTCTGGAATGGCATGAAGCCAGTCCATTCCGTTGGCTTCTTTACTAGCAAGATGCTTCAAAATTCTTTACCTTTCAATGTTTTCTTTCTGTTTTTCTGGTTTTGTTTTGAATTCTTTCCTTGCCACCTACCTTCCGCGACTGTCACTCGTTTTTTTGTTCTCTCACTACTTATTGCATCTAGGGGTTTCTCTTTTGCACACCCATTTCTCCCTCCCCACTCTCCCCCCTCCCCACTCTCTCCCTGCCCATTCTCTCCCCCCCTCCCCTCCCCTGTCTTCTCTTTCTCTCCACTCTTTTCGTTTCTATATCTCATTATTTCCTCCTTTGCGAAGCCATTGTCTTTTACTTCGTCTTTTAAGAACTCATTTTCTTGGCAAGTACACAAATATGTATCTAAATTCTTTAACTTTCCCTACTTGGTCTCTTAACTATTTTTCCTTTGCCTCGCTTCTTGATAAAGGCACCTTAATCCCTCACCCACTTTTACTCTTATGCCCAGTAATTATTGGTGCAGATGATCTTGAAAATTACCTATAAACTTTTTTATATTTTTTAAAAATTTTTTATTGTGGGTAAAAATCAAAATTTTCACAATACATACCAATATTTGTAAAATGATATATAAATATATATGCATATATGTGCATTTGCTCACAAAAGTTATTTATATATATATATAAATATATTTTAAGAGGTGCTTAGATTACCTAAAATATTACACGGAACCCACTGGGATTCACAAGTTGCCCACCTCCCACACCTCCCACCACAACCCACACAAACATCACCCACAAGTGTGGCCCACCACCCTCAATGGACAACCTTTTAATTGCCAAAGTTGGTTATTTCATTGCTTAATGCATCTCTCTGCCCAATTGTGTGCTCTTGGAATCCATCTGTATCTATGATATTAATTATTCCATTTGCTTGGCTCTTACTGTCGTCTTCTCTACACCATAGCCAATTCTCTTGCCTTCAGTTTCTGTGATAGAGCTTGCTTGGGGTCTGTCCTAATAATTTTTGTATCTTTTATCATGACTTATTGGCAATAAAATATACTCTCTGCATGACCACAGAGTAGAATAAATAGATATTTCCTGGGCAGTTCATGCATATTTCCCTTTCTCTGTTTTTGCATTCACACTTTTAATGGCACTATATATCTATTTAGCATTTCCCTTATGAAAACTTTCCCCCTGGATGACAGAATTTGTTATACCTTTATTGTCCATTTATCCCAAATCTCTTAAATTGTCTGTGTGACAATTCCCTGAATAGAGTCATGAACGTGCAATGCAGAACAAGATTCTAATCTAATTTCTACTACAAATTAGGAGTGAATTCATAGAAATGCCTCTTAAACTTCCAAATACTCTTTTACTTCTTTTTTTCCCACTTTTTGAACTTATCGCAGTACATAGTACAATGTCTACAATATAGCAAGTGTTGTATATAATTAGCATTATTAACAATTAAATGGAGAAATTGCTATTTATTGATTGTGATGTGACTGCTCTAAATGCGCAGTGAAGATCATTGTCCCCCATTCTCACACGTTGGAGGGCCTCTTAACAAACGTTACAAATTTCTTAGCAGCTGTGAAACCTCCCCTAGAACTACACACAGGAATCCTGGGAAGTAACTGTCCTTGCACTTTCCCCCCACTGACGCCTGAAATTCCATGTTCTTTAGTGAAATGATTCAATGTGGGCTTCCTTGACCCCTTGCCATCTAAACAAATGCTATACGGGATTCTACATTTGGATACAGAAGGAAGCTCTGGAGCATAATTTAGATATTTCATGGCAAATATGCATGCCTCACCCTGCCCCAAGTTCAACCACTTTCAGAGCCTTGGATCATGGCAGTGTTTACTTACTTGGTGTAAAAAATGACCCTGAAGGTTTTACCATCCTGACTTTGTTCCACTCTCCTCAGAAGCCCCCTCATTGGCTCGTTTTCAGCTATCGCGTCTGTGTTGTCGGCTGCTAGGTAAAAAGTATGCAGCGATGGTAGAACCTAAAAAGAGATGTTTTGTAAGAAAAGCTGTTAAATGGCAGTCGCATGATGGAATGGTGGGCATCACACAGGCTTCCCTCTACATCCAAATCGTCTATTTCTCTCACCACTGGCCCGTCATCCTCAGAGAGTGTTTCCTGCTGGGCGCACACCAGACCAAGTGCTAGAGTCAACAGCAGGATTTTCATCTTGTGGTGCTTGTCAACACTTCCTCTGCGATGGCGGAGAATGGGTATGTGTTGTGGAGATTCTGAGACTGGCCTCTCTTTATACCATCTCTCTGTGGGCGTGTCCATTTTTGAGCCACTTTTTATTAACCACAAGAGTGCAAGGAGATAGAAATCATCTTGAAACTTCAACAATATGCATCCTGGTTGGCAGTGATGCCCTGGGACTATCAGTCTGTCATTTTCTTAATGGGATTAGTTTGAAGAGCAGTTTAATTTGGACTGAACAGTTAACCTTTGATTGAGAGATTATGATTTGCAAGAGACATTTGAAGGACAGCCATGTTTATTTTCTTACCCAGGCATCCTGAAACAAGGAAAATACATTATGAGACATTCATCACCCAAATAATTTGTTATACCTCGAGTCCCCTGTTTCACATACCTGAAATTATGATTTGCCTTAAATATATTGTAGGAGAACGAGGCCAGTATGGTAATGTAGCTACCGGGACATCCGTCTGAGGGACAACACTTGGGTTTCACACACTTTTATGTGGAAACCAATGGGGCACTTCCTTTTCTTGAATGGGGGATTCTCCCACACCTAATATCCCAACTAGGGTGGAATTAGAGAACCCAAACTCATTATCGTTTATGATTTCCCTGCATTTTCTATGCCTAGATATGATGGGATTCTATTCTCTTGACACATCTGTTTGAATTGTCCACATGGTATTAATGCTGAATACATGAGCAGTGCATCTCAAATACTTAGTTGAAGTCATGAATTTTTTGTTATGGGCATCCTCAGCAAATCCTGCTAGCTATTTCCAGTATAGTCTGAAGCATAGGATAATGTGATAATGAAGTTCATAAAGGTAAAAAGAATATGCTTGAAATAGAGCATTTGAAGATCTTGAAATGTCAGGAAAGATATTTTAGCCAGCAGCCATATTTCTTTATTTATAAACTATATATATGTTGATACATCTGCATATAGAGATAAATGTCATTTTTTTATTTTTGGTTTGGTTGCATCTGCCTCATTCTCAACAATCCTGATTGCCAAATACCTTAAATGTTAATTTTATTCTTCATCTCACCTAGATTGATTGTAGGAAATAGCTTCTCCTTCAACAACATGTGCCCAGTCCAGAGATGGTGCGTTAGTGATCCCTTTTGAAGACTGAAGATACTATGCATCTGCACTTTTAAAGTTTTAAGAATTCCTTTACATTTCCTAGCATTTTTTACAGCACACCTGTCATTCAGCTTGATGTGATATAACACCAATATGACAGTGGATTGTCTGACGTGGGAAAGAGAATCTTATAAACAAACAAATTCACTATATAGTAAAAATAAAATTAAAAAAATTTAAATATAGAAAAAGCCTTCAAGTATGAAGGAAATAGCTTAGAACTATAATTTGAAAGAATTTTTTTTTGTTTTATTTTTTCTGCTGGCGTCTTTTGGATTTATCTGGTGGCTACTTGTGACCTTCCTAAGCCGTTGAGAAACAAAGCACGTACTGTTCTCCTTTGTGTACAAATAGGTATTTCCTTTCTCCGGAATTAGAGAGTGAAAGTTGTGTGCTCTCTAGTGTTTCGTGTTTCCTCTCATCCTCACCGTCTGTCATTCTCGTCGGTATCTGAGAGCTGGCCGCCATGAAGCATATGCTTGCTGAGAGCTTTTACTGTCTTCTACCTCCTGGGCTCCTGTAGACTCGCAATCCCCTCGGCATTCTCCCGATTCTCTGTGCCCTTCAAGACCAGCTCAAATGCCTTTAACTAGACGAAACATTTCTAGACACCCAAGGCGAAGAAATTTCCTCTCCCTTGCATACTTTCTCAATATTTCGTGTCTATACTGTAATTAATGTAAAAGTTGAACGTTTCAGCCTCATGACCCCTTTTTCAACATGACAGAGAAAATTCTTATGGGCTTTACCAATTCTCTGATGGCTGGGATTGGTGTTTGAGCCAGCAGGGTTCCAGTGTCCTGTAAACTCTGAATTTCCCCACCGCACAGGTTAGAGGGAGAGGCAAATGCTGGCCATTCTTAGTGTGTTGAGTTTTTCTACACCTTTCCTTAGCACCTGAAATCTTTTTCCTAAACGGCTAAATATCCTGAATATGTAGATTATTTTATAGGGTTTGTTGTTATGGCATAGCATGTCCTTCACCAAGTAATGGATTGTAAATACATTGTGGTCGATAGTGTTAGCCTTCAAATGTCATTTGGATATAGGGGTTGGTTTGAGGGTTGACCTTTAAGCTAAATGCAAATTGAAGTGAACAAAATTTTTTTTTTTTTTGATGACGACTTTCTGTTTTTTCTCCACTGTATAGTTTTTAGAAGTTTGGAGCTCATTTTTGTATTTCTTTTAGCTTGAGTGATATATTCATTTAATGTTTCTATTTTAATGCTCAACCTTCTGCCAGCTTCCTAAGAAAACCAAATATTTGTCTCCCAAATCATAGCTCTTGATCAAAACTCTAACGCAAATAAAAATACCTCAAGTATTATGGCAAGTCCATATTAGAAGCCTTGCATAGTCTTTTAGCTGATGCTTCCTTTTCTTAGAGCTCCTGTAACAAATTAACCTAATCTGCAGGTCTTAAAGCTCCACAGTTGCAACCCCTGAAATCTGAAATCAAGGTGGCATTGGGACCACGGATCCTTCGAAGTGTGGCAGGGAGGACTCTGCTCCACGCAGTTCTCCTGGCTTCTGGGGGTGGCAGGGAGCACTTGCCAGCTATCCATGCTGTTGTTCATCTCAGTGGCCTCATGGCGTCCTCTGGTAATTATTCTCTGGGGCCGGAATTTCCTCCTAAGGATCAAGGTCATGTTGGGTTAAGGGTTTATCCTTCCGGAATGAGACTATATTTAACCTGTCAGATCTCATCTCCAACAGCTCTTTTCAGAAGAGGTCACATTTTAAGGTCCTAGAGATGAGAACTTCAGCATATCCCTTTGAGGAGGGTGGGACACAATTCAATGCCTAAGAGCATAGAAAAAGGAAATCCTTGTGTTAATTCTATCATGGGAAGGCAAGTGTGAAATGAATTAGGGAAGGTTGAGGGAGCCATCACAGCATGAGCCAAGTCTAACACAGTGAAGAAGGGAGAGATGACTGGGGAGAACATAATGTATGCTAGCAAAGATTGATCTGGCAGCAAACAGGACAAATGCTGGGTGGATTCCAGAGGTCAGCTCCTGGCCCTCTGTCAAGGACAGTCCCTGTGGCAGGAAGTCAGGGAGGCAGATCCCTGAGAATGCTATGGTATGATATTCCCCACCTCGCCAGCCCTTAAAAAGCTTAGAGATGATCATAGCATCCTTCCTCCAGCAGCCATTCCATGTTGTCCTTAGTTTCTGCTCACCCTTTGGTTGGAGAGGGTGGTTTTCACCTGCTATGGAATGCCATCCTTCAACTGTGCAGGGCTTGCCTTCTTGGTGGTGTGGATTCTGTTGTTGAAAAGGGCTACTGGTCTACTGAGTAATAGGAATGTCCTAGATTAAAAACAGTCTCCCTTACTCCATTTATGTATAGGAGCAATGTGTTTCCCCTTGAACCACACTTTCCAGTAATGCATCCCTTTCACGTGGCTGAATGTTCAAAGACATGAAGATCCAAAAATTCTAGGGAGCTTAGATTAAGATGAAATGCGGATGCTTTAAAACCCTGGAAGATATTCGTAGCTGTAGTAGTTGAAAGAAACATTACCTAGTATTAGTTCCCAAGAATAAGTTCTGTGATGCATTTGGGTTTTGTAAGTGCATCATAGGAGCAGGGAGAGAAAAGTGCATGTTGGACAGTAAGTCGAGTTAGTCATGAGATGGTTGTCTAATCTCTGGGTAGTGGGACAGTGAAGAAAAACCTGCAATTTATGACAACATTATGATAGTTGAACTTTAGAAACATCTTCTATTTTCATTAAGGCTTAATATTTTGAGAAGTCAAATCTACAGCCTGGGAAACCTGTGGATGAGTCATTGCAGTAATCCTTCAGAGAGATAATTCTAAACTAAGCCAAGGTTATTGGAACGAAGGAGGGAAACGATTTGATGTTAGATATTGATTTTTTGTCATCTGTCCTGTAAGTTCTTCCCAACACATTAGAGCCACCTTCTTTCCAGAGCATCCTTCAGCTCTAGCAGATTTTTTTACTGATGAGTGTTAAGCTGATGATGTAACTCATGGACGTAACTACTATGCTGCATTATGGATTCCATGAAATGATGATGATGTTAGATTAGCAACATATTGGCCACACTCTGAACATCCTGCCTTTTACTTATATTTTCAAATTTTATACACCCAATTAAAATGATTTTTTCCATTGACAATACATACCTCAGCCATGGGTATCTCTGTAACAAAGACAATGATCAGTAATTTTCTACCAAACCAGATAAATTTGAGATGTATATTAATTCTGCTTTCAAGGATTTTGAATTTACTCTCATATCCGTTATTATTCTGAAGCAATTATGGTATCTTTGAAGAAAAAACAGGAAGCTGGATTTAGTCCATTAGATTTAAACAAAGGTGGTTTAGCTTGTTGTGTTGACTGTTTTATGCTCAATATTGTTGACTGTGATGGCAAATTTTCAGGCCAATTGATTGAACAAAGGCATCAGATTAGATGCTTGTGTCTGTGTTGTGGCTCATGTTAGATCCTCAGGTGACTCCTTGTTTGGTTTTATTTTACCTAGGAAAAAGATGTGTGAATAACAAAGAGTAAATGATAAAATTTTGCAATGAAACATTGTATGATGTCAGAGAGCTGGTTATGCTGATTGACAAAGTTATAATTCAATACCTGGGTGTTTCTGTGAGTACAGTTTTGAGAATCATTGTAATAGGAAAACTACTGTAGATAACTAGAATTCAAACAGAGGGAATTCATGTTCAGAACAAAAATGCATTTATTGATTTAAAACCAATAGAGAAGAATAGGTGTGGGTGTATTAACCAAACTACCAGAACTCCGCTGGCTTTCATAAAGGGTATTTATTTGGAGTAGAAGCTGACAGTTACCAGGCCATAAAGCCAAATGTACTTCCCTACCAAAGTCTATTGCCACGTGTTGGAGCAAAATGGGTGCCGACCTCTGTGAGATCAGGCTCCCTGATAGCCTCTCTTTCCAGGGCTTATTTCACTCTGATTTCACCTCCTCAGCTAATTCCACAAGTTCAGCTGTAGATTATAAGGCTCTCTAGGCTTGCCTCTCTCCACTAGGCCAGCTGTAGCCTATCAGGCGGATGGTTCTGTCTTTCCCCAGGGTTTCTCCCATGTCTAAGAGCTGTCTCTAGTCCTCTATGTTCTTCTCCTGTGTGTTCACTTCCTGGGCTCACGCCCAAAAGTCTGCATCAGAACTCTCACTCTGTCCTTTGCCATGTCTTTTAACTGTGAGTCCCCACCCACCAAGGGGCGGGGACTCAATGCCCTACTGATGTGCCCCAAAGAAAGTCCTAATCATAATTTAATCACGCCCAGTACAGACCAATTTACAGACACAATCCAATATCTATTTTTGGAATTCATAAAAATGCCAAACTGCCACACTCTACCCTATGCATTCCAAAAATACATTACAATATTAAAAAAAAAATCATTACAATGCTAAATAGACTCATATCACAGTCAGTGTAAAGGAATACAGTTTGTCTTGAGGTAAAGTCTCTTCTGGCTCTAGACCTCTGTAATTTACACAATCATTTATCTGCTTCGAATATACAAACAGACAAAGGACAAACATTTCCACTATCATTAAGAGAAACTGGGAGGGCAACAGGAGTCATGGGTCCTCTACAGTTAATTAACCTGCAGATCATACTACATTAGATGCCAAAGCCTGAGAGTCTTTCTTAAGACGATGGTTTCTTCTCCATGGGGTCTCATGGGGAACCACCCTTTCCACAGGCTTGCCCAATGGTTGTTTTCTTGGTTCTACATCCATCAGGCATCTAGGTGTTGACCAAGCTCAAGGCCTCACCCTCCTAGAGCTTTGGGGTGATTGCCACACCTTACACAATCTTTGGGTTAGAGTCTTAGCCCTCCTAGTACAGTGAAGTGAAGATAAGATCCTCCCTAATCTTTGGTCTGAACCCTCTCAGAGCAAGAGTTGACCAGCTGGCCTTCCCTAATCCATTTTAGAGAAACAATCCCCACTCAGACTATGGGGTGCTGACATTAATTGCCCTCATCCTTGAGGAATTTTCTGAACCCTCTCAGTACCCTGGAGTGGCAAAATTCTCCCAGAACATTGGCTGGGAACACTCACCCTCTTCAATTGCCAGGGCAAACTCACCCTATCTATACCCATGAGTGGGGTTCCTCTTTTGATCCAAGGCCATGTCTTAATTCCAGATCTCAGCATCCATCCTGAAGTCATTTCTCCTTCCTTCTGTCCTCTCCATATCCCTTTTAGTCCAAGCTGACAGTGGTTTTGTTCACACAACTCTCAAAAAGTTTGTTGGTTTACCATGCAGGAAGCGCAGGGGTCCAAGCCATCAGACAGTAAGACTTTCCACAAGTCCTTCCTCGATAACTGCAGTTTCAATCTTTATTTACAAGTTCCAAGTTTAGTTAAGTCCTTAAATGGGGCACTATCATCTGGGAAATTGATTTACAGAGATTTGGAAGTTCCGAAATCAGTTTCTATTTTCTTTGTGCCCAGCATTTCAGTTCTCACTTTATGTCGTTCATCTAGCATTTTGCTATAAGCTGCAAGGAGAAGCGAAGCCATATTCTCAGAGTTTTCTTTGGAAAGATCTTCAGATAAATGCCCACGCTTGCCGTCTTAGAATTCTGCCTTCTATACAACACCAGGATTCAATCTTGCTAAGTTCTGTGTCTTTAAAACACACATTACCTTTCCTCCAGTGTCCAGTAATAGTTTCATCCTTGATTTCTAATGCCTCATAAAAAGTCTCTTTAGAGTCCATTTTACTATCATCAGTCTGTTCAAAGCACTGTAGTCTTTTCTACCAAACATCTCACAATTCCTCCAAAAAATACCCCTCACTTATTTATAAAAAAAAATGTTCCAGCATTTTGGTAATTACAAGAGCAGGACCCCACACTCTGTTTCCAAATTCTGTGTTAATCAAGCAAAGGGGTGCTGATGCTACTACCAGAAATCTGCTGGCTTTTCTAAAGGGTATTTATTTGGGATAGATGCTTACAGTTACCAGGCCATAAAGCATAAGTTACTTCCCTCACCAAGGCTTGTTGCCATGTGTTGAAGCAAGATGGCTGCCAATGTCTGCCAGGGTCCAGGCTTCCTGGTTTCCTCTCTTCCCAGGGCTCATTTCTCTCTGGGCTCAGCTCTTCCCTTTACTCCACAAGGTCAGCTATAGACTATGATTCTTCTAGGCTTTGCCTCTCTTCACTAGGACAGCTGTACTCTCTCAGCAAACAGCTCTGTGTCTCCCTGTCCACCTGGGGCTTCTGCTTTGACTAAGAGTTGTCTTTATTCCTCTGTGTTCTCATCTTTTCTGTTCACTTCCTGGGCTCCAGTCAAAACTCTGCATGAGAACTCCAGCTCTGTCCTTTGCCCTATCTTTTATCTGTGAGTCCCCACCCACCAAGGGGTGGGCAATCAATGCTGTAAGGACATGGCCCAGTAAAAGTCCTAATCATAATTTAATCATGCCTAGGTACAGACCAGTTTACAAACATCATCCAATATCTACTTTTGGAATTCATAAAAATGCTAAACTGCCACAGCGTGTATATAATTTTATTATCAAATATGTTATCACTGAATCATTACAAATAAAATTAAACTATCTCTTAATAAAAATTAAAAGGATCTACTACTTGCGACGAGGTTTTCAACATATTTTCTAAATATTTTAACGGGAGACTCTGAAAAACAAAATTTTTTACAATGAAATTTCAAATTTATTTTGCCATTGCTTGTGGAACATTACTTTTATTTTGAGGAAAGATATATATTTAATAGAAAGAATAGTGTAACAAGCATAAGTAAATTAAACAATGAACTGAAAGTGTGATCTGAATGGATCACTACTGAGTGTAAGCCATGAAACTTATGATTAGTTCAGGGCTTACACAGATGTCTGATAAAGGAACAATAATTAAAATGGGCCTATATTTTCACAATTCCAAATAAAGAACTATCCAGAGTTTCCAATGTATTTTTAGTTGCATGGGAAATAATCGCTCCAGGTGAACTAACATCTTCCTTGACCATAACCTCCAGCATCATCAGATGGACTGATGGACAGAAAGGGGCTTTGGTTATTTTCTGGCTTTTAAAAGCTGAAATAAAGGGAAGCGGCTGTGGCTCAATCAGTAGGGCTCCCGTTTACCATATGGGATGCCCCGGGTTCGGTTCCCAGGGCCTCCTGGTGAAGGCAAGCCTGCCCGCTCGGCGTGGTTAGCCTACCCAGCGAGCACAAGCAGCAAGAGGGGGATAAATGAATAAATAAATAAAATCTTTAAAAAAAAAAAAAAAAGGTGAAATATGAATAAATTTCCTAATTTATCCAAAAACATTTTTTCATGCTTACAAACAAGGGTGACATGAATATATTGTATATTGCTGAATAGGCAAAGGAGCTGGAGATTCTCTGGGGTATAGATGTGAATCGCTAACGTGAAAAGACACATTTTTAGTTGTATGAGACGCTTCCAGTTGAATCTTCAAGATGACTGTAATAATTTTCATGTGCACCTGCAGATTATAATTTTTTCCTAAAATCTTTATGATTGATCTTCTCAGTGCTTTAAAAAAAGTTTTTCATAATACGAATGTCTATATGACATTATAATGCTGCATGACAATTAGATGATGTTTTCATATAAAGTTGTGTCTGTGGAGTTTCCCTTCCATTTATTATCTTTAACATTTTATATATGATATTTGATCAAAGAAA
Source organism: Tolypeutes matacus (assembly GCA_026826555.1). Taxonomy (NCBI): domain Eukaryota; kingdom Metazoa; phylum Chordata; class Mammalia; order Cingulata; family Chlamyphoridae; genus Tolypeutes; species Tolypeutes matacus. The sequence continues at coordinate 20,069 of JAKSZT010037210.1, forward strand.
ATTATCTTTGAGTGCATATAGTATTTTTCACGTACAATGGCAAAATTTTAATTAAAACGAATCATGCTAAGAAACAGGCAGAAGCAGCTGATCAAAAAGCAGGAGAAAAATAGACAGATGTCATCGTTCTCTAAGAATCCACATATGGAGCTATAATATTCATATGAGATTCTTCTCGAGCCAAAGGAGAATACAGTATCCTGGAAAAGAGCTATGTTTCTTAGCACCCTCTCCTCAAAATTTCAGATGATTGAACTGTCAGGATCTCAAGCTCAGTGACAAATTTTTTGTTTCTACCAGCATCTAGACCCTTCAGCCTAGTTTGTGTCTTCCCAAACCTTTAATTTAGCCAACAGCTTGCCTGTTTTTCCCTCCTAGTAGGAACTGCTCCCAGCTTCCAGGCTACTTGTTTAGAACCCTAATTTTGAAAATGCCCAAAGTTGTGAAAATAGCTGAGTTTCCAAGTCTTGCATTTCCCCTTTTTCAAAATTCCATAATCCTTGTAGACCTTATTTCATATACAACTTACACCCTCATAAAGGTTTTTTCCTACGCTCTGCTTGTTATTAGCAGTTGTTTTATTGGCTTTCTATCTACTTAGATTTAGGGGAAAGTGACAGCTGCTATTTCTTTATGGAAATGCTTATACTATTACAATGTTAGCAACCTTTAAAAACCATCAGATAGTAATACATATAAAACGTGGATTTACACGTGTATGTAATTATAGACATATGCACATATGTGCAAAATTGTAATGTATTTTTGTGTGTACATGGGTATATCCATATTTTATGTATAAAATGTATACATACCGATATACAAGCACGGATGCAGAGATGTCTTATTTTATGGATGCCTCTTTCCTCTAATACTTTGAGGACTTTAATCATATTTATTAAGTTTTCACTTTAGATGCTTTGATGATCTCTATTTTCTCAGGTGGCAGTTTCACAGTAGTGTTGTATAGTCTCTATTGAAAACCTCTCATAGTTGCAACATCGTACGCCTTTTCCGTTAAATTTAAATACATCCCTTAGTCAGGACCTTTCGTCTCAGGAAAGGGTTTGGCAGTTCTATAGATCCAGAGATGCAGGTATACTTATTGACGTCATATTTTACTAACTCTTTTGGGTTTTCTGTCCTATGAAGATGATCAGTTCTAACTCTACCCATTCATATACTTTTTTTGTCATAATTAACCTCTTTTCTCTGATCATAGTTCCCAGTATGTGAAGATGTAAAATCCATTTGCATCAGAGCAGATATTTCAGTTTACCCATGGGCATGTTTCTCATATATATATATGCACAAATCCAATCTATTTTTGCAGTGAGGTGGAGTAGAAGGGGGGAAAGAGTTTCCAAGTGATTCCTACCAGCTAACCTGAACTGAGGAAGAAATATTTAAACGAGATACAGAAAACACTACCGCTATATGCAGCACTCTTAAGATATCAGCACTATTAGAAGAAAAACATTTCTCAGAATTTACCATGTATCTAATCTCCAGCAGCTGTCGGCCTGTCCCAGTGATTTACAAACAAGAAATGAATGTTTTTAATTATCTTTCAGCAATGTGCTCTGCTTTTCAGCCTCCACATTGTGGAGGGGACAAATGTTACATCATACATATTGTATTGATTTGTCTGGTAAGCAGAACAACAACAACAAAATACTGTAAGTCTGACCAATAGTTTTAATTATATTAATCAGTATAAATCTAGTCTTGGAGAAAGTCATTTGAATCTCTCTGCCTGGGGTACGAGCTCACCTAATCAAGTTTTAAAAAAAATCATCACTACACTTCATGATCTATTCATGCTTTTTATCATTTTTAGGAAGTACTGGGGATTAAACCCAGGACATCGTGTATGGGAGACAGGTGTTCACCCACTTAGCTATCCCCATTCTGAAACTAAAGCATTTTGAAGAAAAGAAACCTCATTAATTTTTAGACAGTATTCATGGAATTGTCTTCCTTTATTTTCCCACCATGTTTCCAGTCTGGTCATCCAATATAGCCCAATTATTGAGCATTTTCTCCCCGTATATTTCATAGTATCATTCTGGCTTTCTCAGCCCTTGAAATCATCAACCCTTTCCATCCACTTGAGTTTCATCCGCCGTCTTAGTGCAAGAGTCCAAACTCCATGTACACCTACTAACACATAAGTGATGCATTTGTATAAAGACAACCATAATAATTTTTTCTTGAGGTCTCTTACCACAAGCTCAAGGTATAAACCACTGCATCCTTGACAACCCATGGGTTTTAGATAGAAAATGTCAGCTCTATTTGGGCTGTTTGCTCTCATATTAAAAATGAATATTCTTATACATATTCCTTTAAATTTTGATTTTATTGTATTTATCATGGGGAAAAAGTAACATTCAGCTTTTTTAAGTGGAGTGTCTCAACAACCATGTGTTAGCTCTTGTTCATTTCAATCTCATTGTAGTATGTTTTATCAGTATATGGTATTTCCTCTCTCCGTGGAATGGATTCCTGAGATTTTTTAACCCATTCCAATTGCAGAGTACATTTACCAACTAACAGGCCATTGTGCTGGCAAGCTAGGTAAGCTCTTCAGCATGGAGAGCTCCTTACCGTGTTGTGTGTCCCTCAACAAGAGACTGAACTCTCCTGAGAAACATGTTTGCTTCCTGCTCTAGGAAACACAGGGAAAGGAATACTGTCTTCAGGCCTTCTCTGTGCAGTCGTAATCCAGTTCTTCATTCTCAAGCCAGGTTGGCACTGACCCTCTTTCTGGATCTCGTACCAGTAGCACCTGCTGCATTATCTCTGATTCCAACCCATCTTACT
>JAKSZT010037223.1:0-13072 GCA_026826555.1 Tolypeutes matacus
AATCAATGTAATACACCACATAAACAAACTGAAAGAAAAAACCACATGATCATCTCTATAGATGCAGAAAAAGCATTCTACAAAATACAGCACTCTTTCCTCATAAAAACACTACAAAAGAGGAATAGATAGAAACTTTCTGAAAATGATAAAGAACTCCAGAATTTACAGAGGGAAAAGTAAAACCACCCTTTTGACATTGAATGTAAGTGAAAACAAGTGAATAGTATCCTATTAAACAAGTAACTTCATTAGTTTTTGAAAACTGAAGAACCTCCTTCATTCACAGTGTTAGGTAAAACCAGGGTTTTCATTTTGGTTGTAAGTGAAAACAATTGCATAGCACCAAAAGAAAAATAACTTGCTTACTTTTTACAAATGAAGATATTACAGCATTCACAAGTATAAGGTAAAACCAGCATTTTGACTTTGTTAGTGAAAACAATTGTGTTACAGACATTTATATAAATAACTTGCTTAATTTTCAAAACTAAAGGATGTCCTGCATTCATAGAGTGTTAGGTAAAACCACTCTTTAGCATTGATTGCAAGTGAGAAAAAATACCAGCAAATAACAGAAGTAATTTGTTTAGAATTCAAAAGAACATAACCTACTGCATTCACAGAGCATTAGGTAGAGCCAGTGTTTGACATTGATTGTAAGTGAAAAGAAATGTGCAGCAGTCATTTAAATGAGTAACTTGAATAGTTTTCCAAAATGAAGAACCACTTACATTCATAAAGCATTAGGAAAAACCAGTGTTTTTTCCTTGATTGTGAAAACAAGTGCAAAGCAGCCAGCTAAGGAATTAACATGCCTAGATTTCACAACTGAAGAATTTCCTGCATTCACAGAGTGTTAGGTAACACCACCATTTTGACATTGATTGAAAATAAAAAGAAGTGTGTAGCAGGAAATTAAATGGATAACTTGCATGGTTTTCAAAACTGAAGAACCACTTACATTCACAAAGGAAAAACGAATGTTTTATCATCGATTGTAAGTAAGAAGAAGTGAATAGTATCATATTAAACAAGTGCATTGCTTAATTTTTGAAAATTGTAGAACCTCCTTCATTCACAGTGTTTTAGGTAAAACCATGGTTTTCACACTGATTTTAAGTGAAAGCAAGTGAATAGTATTCTATTAAACAAATAATTTCTTAATTTTTAAAACTGTTGAACTCCTTCATTCACAGAGCATTAGGTAAAACCAGGGTTTTGACATTGGTTGTAAGTTAAACCAAGTGCATAGCAGCTGATTAAGGAAGTAACAGGGTCCATTTTCACAACTGAAGAAACTATTGCAATCAAAGATTGATAAGTATCACAAGTGATTTGCCATTGACTGTAAGTGAAAACAAGTGTATAGCATTCATTTAAAGAAGTAAATTGCTTAGTTTTCCCAACTTAAGGAACTACTGTTTTCCAAGAGCGTTAGGTAAATCATTGTTTTGTCATTGATTTTAAGTGTAAATAAGTTCATAGCATCCATTGAAAAGTAAGTTGCTTAGTTTTCACAATGTGAAGTAACAACTGCATTCTCAGTGTTATTAGTTAGTAAAAACAGTATATTGAAACTGTAAGTGAAAATAAGTGCATAGAAACCAATTAAACAAGTAACTTGCATAGTTTTCAAAACTGAAGAATCTACTGCATTGACAGAGCACTTCATAAAACCAGTATTTTGACATTGATTGTAAGTGAAAACAAGTGCCATAGCATTCAAATAAAGAAGTAATTTGCTTTGTTTTCAAAACTGAAGAGCTCCCAACATTTACAGAGCATTAGGTAAAACCAGTGTTTTGATATTTATTGTATGTGAAAACAAGTGCATAGCAATCAATTAAATGAGGACTTGCTTGGTTTTCACAAGTGAAGAAAAATAACTGCATTCACAGAATCTTTTGTATCACAACTGCTTTGACATTGTAAGTGAAAACAAGTGTGAAGCAGGCAATTAAATGAGTAACGTGCATAGATTTCAAAATTGAAGAATCACATTCACAAGGGGTTAGGTAAAACAGTATTGTTTCATTGATTGTGAGAACATGTGAATAGTATCCTATTAAACAAATAACTTGATAAATTTTTGAAAACTGAAGACCCACCCTCCTTCATTCACAGTGCTAGGTAAAACCAGGAATCTGACATTCGTTTTAAGTGAAAACAAGTATATAGCATTGAAATAAACTAATTGCTTGGATTTCAAACATGGAGAAACTCATGCATTCACAGATGCTTAGGTAAAACCAGTGTTTTGTCATTGATTGTAAGAGAAAACATGTATGTAACAGGCAGTTAAACAAGCAACTTCCTTAGTTTTCAAAACTGAAGAACCTCATACTTTCACAGAACATTAAGTAAAACAAGAGTTTTGATATTGGATGTAAGTGAAAACAAGTGTGTAGCATCCAATTAAAGAAATAATTTCTTTATTTTCACAAGTGAAGAAAATTCTGCATTCCCAGGACTTTAGGTAAAACCGTGGTTTTCACATTGGTTGTAAGTTAAAACAAGTGAATAGCAACCAATTAAAGATGTAAAGTTCTTTGTTTTCACAAATAAAGGAACTACTGCAATCACAGAGTGTTAGGTATCACAATTGATTTGCCACTGACTGTAAGTAAAAACAAGTGTGTAGCAGTCATTTAAAGAAGTAAACTGCTTAGGTTTACGTTTAGGTAAACGATTGTTTTGAAATTGATTGTAAGTGAAACAAGTGTATAGACTCCAAAGAAAATGTAACTTGCTTAGTTTTCACAACTTGAAGAAACAACTGTATTTTCAGTGTATTTGGTAAAACCAACATATTGACACTGTAAGTGAAAACCAGTGAATAGGAGTCAGGTAAACTAGTAACTTGCTTAGTTATCAAAACTAAAGAATCTACTGCATTCACAGAGCATTAGGTAAAACCAATGTTTTGTCATTGATTGTAAGTGAAAACAAGTTCCAGGGCAGCCAAATAAAGAAGTAATTTGTTTAGTTTTCAAAACTGAAGAACCTCCTCCATTCACAAAGTGTTAGGTAAAATCAATGTTTTGATATTTATTGTATGTGAAAACATCTGCTTAGCAGACAATTAAACCAGGACTTCTTTCATTTTCACAAGCAAAGAAATGATTGCATTCACAGAATCTTATGTATCATCACTACTTTGACATTGAGTGTAATTGAAAGGTAGTGTGATATAGGCAATTTAGTGAGAATCTTTCTTAGTTTAAAAAACTGAAAAACCACTTACAATCACAAAGGTAAATCCTGTGTTTTTTCATTGATTGTAAGTGAGAAGAAGTGACTAGTATCCTATTAAAAAATTCCTTTGGTTAATTTTTGAAAATTGGAGAATCTCCTTCATTCATAGATTGTTAGGTAAAACCAGGGTTTTGACATTGGTTGTAAGTGAAAACACGTGCATAGCAGCAAATTAAACTACTTGCTTGGATTACAAAACTGAAGAAACTCATGCATTCACAGATCATTATGCAAATCCAGTGGTTTTTCATTGATTGTATGTGAAAAAAGTGCACAGCCACCAATTCAACAAGGACTTGCTTGCTTTTCACAAGTGAAGAAATGACTGTATTCACAGAATCTTATGTTTCACCACTGCTTTGATACTCATTGTAAGTGAAAAGAAGTGTGTAACTGGAAATTAAATGAGTAACTTGCATAGTTTTCAGGCTGAGGAACCTCTTACATTCACAAAGAGTTAGGTAAAATCCATTGTTTTCTCATTAATTGTAAGAAAGGAGGAATTAATAATAACCTATTAAAGAAGTACCTTGATTAATTCGGTATATAGGAGAAACTCCTTCATTCACATTGTGTTAGGAAAAACCAGGGTTTTGACATTGATTGTAATTGAAAACTAGTGAATATTATCCTATTAAACAAGTACTTTCCTAAATTTTTTAAAACGTAAGAACCTCCTTCATTCATTGAGCATCAGGTAAAAACACGGTTTTGATATTGGTTTTAAGTGAAAACTAGTGCATAGCATCAAATTAAAAAGTAACTTGCTCAGCTTTCAAAACTGAAGAAACTATTGCATTCACAAGCATTAAGTAAAACCAACATTTTGATATTGATTGTAAGTGAAAACAAGTGAGGTACTGCCAATAATACAAGTAACTTGCTTAATTTTTTAAAGTGGATGACCTCCTGCAATAATAGAGCATTAGGTAAAACCACTGATTTGGCATTGATAGTGAGAAAAAAATACCAGAAAATTACACAAGAAACTTGCCAAGAATTCCAAATAGTATAAACTACTGCATTCACAGACCATTAGGTGAATTCAGTGCTTTGACATTGATTGTAAGTGAAAAGAAATGTGTAGCAGCCAATTAGATGAGTAACTTGCTTAGTTTTATTTATTTATTTTTTATTTTTTATTTTTTTAAAGATTTTATTTATTTATTCATTTATCCCCCCCTTGCTGCTTGTGCTCGCTGGGTCAGCCACCCACGCCGTGCGGGCGGGCTTGCCTTCACCAGGAGGCCCTGGGAACTGAACCCGGGACCTCCCATATGGTAAACGGGAGCCCTACTGATTGAGCCACAGCCGCTTCCCACTTGCTTAGTTTTAAAAACTGAAGAACCACTTACATTCACAAAGCATTAGGTAAAACCACTGTTTGTTCACTGATTGTAAGTGAGAAAATGTGAATAGTATCCTACTAAACAATTACCTTGCTTAATTTTTGAAAATTGAAGAACCTCTTTCATTCACAGAGTTGTAGGTAAAACCAGAGTTTTGACGAAGGTTGTAAGTAAAGACAAGTGCATAGCAGCAAATTAAACTTCTTGCCTGGAATTAAAAAATGAGGAAGCTCATGCTTTCATGGAGCATTAGGAAAATCCAGTGTTTTCAAATTGATTGCAAGTGAAAACAAATGTATAACAGGCAATTGAACAAGCAACTTGCTTTGTTTTCAAAACTGCAGAACTTCATTCATTGACAGAGCATTAGATCAAAAATTTTTTGATATTGAATGTTAGTGAAAACAAGTGCATAGCAGCCAATTAATGAAAAAATTTCCTTAATTTTCACAAATGAAGAAACTACTGCATTCCCAGAAACTTAGGTAAAACCATGGCTTTGATATGGATTGTAAGTTAAAACAAGTGCATAGCAGCTAATCCAATAAGTAATGGGTTTTGTTCTCATAACTGAAGAAACCACTGAATTCACAGAGTGCTAGGAATCACAAATGATTTACCATTGATTGTAAGTGAGAACAAGTGCATAACATTTATTTAAAGAAGTAAATTGTTTAGTTTTCCCAACTGAAGAAACTACTGCATTTCAAGAGCCTTAGGTAAACCATTGTTTGGTCATTGATTGTAATTGAAAACAAGTGCATAGCACCCAATGAAAAAGTAACTTGCTTAGTTTTCCCAATTTGAAGAAACAACTGCATTCTCAGCATATTTGGTAAAACCAGTATATTAACGTTGTAACTGAAAACAAATGCATACCAGCCAATTACCCAAGTAACCTGTTGGTTTTCAAAATTGAAGTACGTCCTGAATTTTCAGAGCATTAAGGAAAACCAATGTTTTGACATTGATGGTCAGTGAAAACAAGTGCCATCACTGCCAAACAAAAAAGTAATTTGCTTAGTTCTCAAAAATGTAAAACCTCCTATATTCACAGAGCATTAGGTAAAACCTGTGTTTTTATATTTACTGTATGGGAAAAAAGTGCATAGCAGCCAATTAAAGAAAGATTTGCTTGGTTTTCACAGGTGAAGTAATGACTGCATTCACAGAATCTTATATATTGCCATTGTTTGACATTGATTGTAAATGAAATCAAGTGTGAAACATACAATTAAATGAATTTGCTTAGTTTTCAAAACTGACAAAGCACTTACATTCACAGAGCATTGGGTAAAACTACTGTTTTTTATTGATTGTAAGTGAAAAGTGTATAGTATCCTATTAAATAAGTACCTTAGTTAATTTTTAAAAATTGAAGAACCTCCTCCATTCACGGAGTGTTAGGTAAAACCAGTTTTTTAAAATATATTTTAAAAGATGCTTAGATTATATAAATATTATACAAAAATTATAGGGATTCCCATGTTCCCCACCTCCCAAATCTTCTATGACGGCCCACATAAATATCTTCCATTAGTTAGCACATCCCCTGCAATGCATATACACATCCTGGGGCTTTGCCACTAAGCATAGACCATAGCTCATATTGTAAACCACACTCTCTCCCACATTGTTCTGCATGTTATATGCTGATGTAAAATGGCCTATATCTGTCATTGTGGTGTCATTCAGGTTAATACCCAAGACGTGAAAAATCCCCTGTATTACAACTGCTTTTCCCTCTCTCGAACACAAAAGCATCCAGTGACCACTGGCTCCACATCAATGTGGTAATTTCTTCCATTGTTTAAATCACAATATGTCTAAAACAGTATACAAGTAAATCCACTCTAGTCCATAGCTCTTCCCCCAATTCTGAGGAGTCTGCATTGGTGATGTCCACTCCACCTCCAAGTGAGAGGGAGCTTACATCTCATGGATAAGATGGATGGGATTATCCTGCCTGCAACTGCAGACTCTCTCCATTCCCTGGGATGGCCGTTGTCCATCATTATCTCCTCACCAGTTGATTGGTTGAGTCCATTGAGCTGTAAAGCAAGAGTTTCAGCTCCACCAAGATTCCAGGCACAGCTGGCACATGGACAGCCCAAAGGCTCCAGTCTCTGGAAGTACACCTACAAATTCCAGCACAAAGTATAGGTTTGAATAGAAGGGACTGATGGACCATATGCAGGGAGGACAAATTTGCGTCCAACTCAGTCACTCTCAGGAGCACAGATTCCAAAGTATAGTCCAATGATATGGCATCCATCTCTGGAGCTATCCCCTCTTATATAAAACTGGGTGTCTCCAAAGCCCTCAGGAGCCCCTATTTGTGGTGAAATATCCACTTTGGTGTTCTATGTGTTCCTACTGTGTGTGCATAAGCATTACCTCTGGGATGATACTTCCCCTGCACTCGGGGATTGTTGATGCTCCCTTGGAGAATATGGCAGAGCTCTCCAGGCTGGGAATTCAGTATTCTCTCATTTATTGAGTGATTCTCCACCCCTTTATCACTTGAACAATTTTATAGATCTTTCATGTATATTCCACCCATGAAACCCCCATCCCAGACACTGAACAAATGATCTTCTCCTGCCCCTGAAGTAACCCTTCTCTCATCCAAATCTTCCTTGAAGATGAAGCCCATATAATAGCAAAATACAATTATTAGGAAAATGAAATAATTTTGGTAAGTTTAAATATAAGTGATAAAATACATGGAAAGTAAAAAAACCGTTAAAAATAAAATACAATTAAAGGATTGGGCTATTCAAATATTGGGAAAAAATAAAATTTTAAACATTTTTCATTTTATCACTGCATTATCGGGTGTCCAGTGTGTACTGTGACACCTTCCCCCTATCATTCCCCTGTGTCTCCCAAATTTTCATTTAATTGTAAAAGAAGTTTTAGGTCAACCCAAAGTCACACACAGAATACTAGAGACTCTCATATACCGAAAAGCCTCCCCCTTTCCTCACCCCATATTAAAACCTTTTTGCATGTGGATGGTAGCATTGTTATAACTGTTATACAGACCGTGAAATATAGCTACTAAACATTGTCAATGGTTTACAGTATAGTTTATAATTTGGATGGTATAGTTTATTAATTTTTTATGATATTTACCATGAACTGTGTCTATCACTGTATGGTAATGAAACACATTTCCCCTGACCCCTAAATACCCCTTGTTTGATCTTTTCTGATCCTTCCTCTCCCTCACACTGGGACACATGACACCCCCCTCTCTTGACTCATAGGATAACAAGATTCATAGTTTCATGTTACAAAAGTTCTTGACATGCTGATTTTCCTCCCCTATTATTATCAACACTTGCTCATAAGAGATACCCACCTCTCTGTTTCTGGGTGAATCAGTCCTCCTAAAGATGGGGTCCATCTTCCCACTCACCATGTGGGTTACCACTCCCCAACACAATAGATTATGACAAGAAGAATATTCACACACTTCCCAGAAGCTTACTACAGATGCACCCCGTCCTGAATGCTCCCCAACCTATACATTAAACCAGTGACACTACCTTGTCATATTGCCATAAGAGCATTCCCACTTCTGTACTTTCAACCTTATACTCACAAATCCCTTGTTCACCAGGTCCCTCTCCCATCTGTCCCCCCAGTATCCTTGGTAGTCTAACCCACCCTTCCTAATCTACACACATGCCAACCCTGCTCCACCAAACCCAGTAATATCACTCCTCACCTGTCCTATCCTTCAATATGCAACTATACTCTATCACTTTACCATAGATTATGTCCGTATGGGTGATGGCTCACAATTTTCTCTTCCCTTTCTCTCTCTTGTTAACCATCTTTCAGACAATTAATCTCAGAGACTGCTCACTTTCCTCGAATCAAATCAGTGAGGTCATGTACTGTTCATCCATCAATGCCAGGCTTACTTCACTCAACATAATTTCTTCAAGATTCACCCATGTTATTTCGTGTCTTAGCACTTTAATCATTCTTAGAGCTGAGTAATATTCCATTGTATATATGTACCACATTTTGTTTATCCCTTCATCTGCTGATGGGCACCGGGGCTGATTCCAACTTTTGGCAAGAGTGAACAATGCTGCTATGAACATTGGTGTACATATATCTGTTCGTGTCTTTGCTTTCAATTCTTCTGGGTATGTACTCACCAGTGAAATTCCTGGATCACATGGAAGATCTATTTTAGTTTTCTGAGGAACCACCAAACTGTACTCCACAGTGGCTGTACAATTCCACAATCCCACCAGCAATGGATGAAGGTTCCTATCCCACCACATCCTCTCCAACACTTATAGTCTGCAGTGATTTTAATACCTGCCATTCTGATGGGTGTAAGATGGTATCACACTGTAGTTTTGATTTGCATTTCCCTCATAGCTAGCGATGTCAAGCATTTTTTCATGTGTTATTTAGCCATTTGTATTTCTTCCTTGGAGAAGTGTCTTTTCAGGTCTCTTGCCCATTTTTTTAAAAATGGGATGTTTGTTTATTTACTCTTGAGGTGTAAGTTTTGTTTATATATGCAGGATATTAGGCTCCCATCATATATATGGTTGCCAAATATTTTCTCCCATTGTGTAGGTTGCCTTTTTATTTTCTTCATAACGTCCTTTGAGGTGCAGAAGTTTTTAATTTCGAGGAAATCCCTTTTATCTATTTTTTTTCTTTTGCTGCTTCTCCTTTAAATCTTTGATCCATCTTGAGTTGATTTTTGTATAAGGTGTGAGTTGGCATTCCTCTCTCATTCTTTTGGATATGGATATCCAGTTCTCCAAGCACCACTTGTTAAAGAGGCCATTCTCTCCCAACTGAGTTGGCTTGGTGTCCTTGTCGAATATCAGATGACTGTAAATCCAAGGATCTATATCTGAACACTTAATTTGGTTCCATTGGTCAGTATGTCTATCTTGTGCCTATACCATGCAGTTTTGAGTACTGTAGCTTTATAGCATGTTTTAAAGTCAGGTAATGTGATACTTCCAACTTCATTTTTCTTTTCCAATATATCTTTGGTGATTTGGACTTCTTACCTTTCCAAATTTATTTTATAGTTAGCTTACCCAGTTCCTTAAACAATACAAGGTTGATTTTTACTGGGATTGCATTAAATCTTTAGATTAGTTTGGGTAAGATAGACATCTTGATGATGTTTAATCTTCCTATCCATGAACAGAGAATATTCTTCCATTTATTTAAGTTTTCTTTGATTTCCTTTAACAATGTTGTGTAGTTTTCTGTATATAAGTCCTTTAAATCTTTAGTTAAATTTATTCCTAGGTATTTGATTATTTTAGTTACTATTGTAAATGGTACTTTTTCTTGCTTTCCTCCTCAGATTGCTTGTTATTGGTGTACAGAAATGCTACTGATTTTTGAGCATTGATCTTATAGACTGTGACATTAATGAACTCCTTTATATGTTCTAGAAGGTTTGTTGTAGATTTAACATGGTTTTCTATGTATAGGATTATGTCGTCTGCAAATAGTGAAATTTTTACTTCTTCTTTTCCAATTTGGATGCCTTTTATCTTTTTCTTGCCTCAGTGCTCAAGCAAGTACTTTTAAGACAAGGTTAAATAGGGATGGTGATAGTGGGCATCCTTGTCTTGTTCCCAGTCTCAGAGGGAAGGCTTTTAGGATTTCACCATTGAAGATGATGTTAGCTTTGGGTTTTTCATATATACCCTTTACCATATTCAGAAAGATTCCTTCTACTCCTATTTTTGCAGTGTTTTTATCTGGAAACAGTGCTGTGATTTTTCAAATGCTTTTTCTGCATCTATAGAGAAAATTATGTCAATTTTTTCTTTCAATCTCTTTATGTGGGGTTTTTTATTGATTGATTTTCTTATATTGAACCATTCTTGCATACCTGGGGTGAAACCCACTTGGTCATGGTGTATAATCCTTTTGATATGTTGTTGAATGAGATTAGCATGTATTTTGTTGAGGATTTTAGCATCTAGGTTCATTAGGGAAATTGGTCTGTAATTTTCTTTTCTTGTGGTATATTTGTATGGCTTTGGTATTAGGGTAATTTTGACATCATAGAATGAGTTAAGCAATATTTCTTCTGCTTCTATATTTTTTTAAAGAGTTTAAGCAAGATTTGTTTTAGCTCTTTCCAGAATGTTTGGTAGAATTCAGCTGTGAAGGCATCTGGTACTGGGATCTTCTTAGTTAGGAGGTGTTTGATGACTGAGTCTATCACTTTACTTGTAATTGGACTGTTGAGTTCATCAAATTCTTCTTTCATCAGTGTAGGCTGTTGGTGAGTTTCTAGAAAGTTGTCCATTTCCTGTAAATTATCATTCTTATTGGCATATAATTTTTCAAAGTATCCTCTTATGAGGATACCCCTTTATTTCTGTGGGTTCAGTAGTAATATCCCCTTTCTCTGTCCTTATTTGGTATGTTTGCATTTGTTCTCACTTTTTCTTTGTTAGTCTGGCCAAGGGATTGTCAATTTTATTGATCTTCTCAGAACCAGGTTTTGGTTTTGTTTATTTTTTCTAGATCTTTCTTATTCTCTATTTCAATTAGTTCTGCTCTATTCTTGTTTTTTTCCTTCTATTTCCTTCCTTTAGGTTTAGTTTGTTGTTGTTTTTCCAATGTCTCCAAGTGTGCAGTTAGGTGTTCAATTTTAGCTCTTTCTTCTCTTTTTAATATATGTATTTATGGCAAGGAACTTCCCTCACTGGACAGCTTTGGCTGCATCCCATAGGTTTTGATATGCTGTGTTGTTATTTTCATTAGTTTCAAGGTAGTTACTGATTTCTTTTGAGATTTTCTCCTTGACCCACTGTTTGTCTAAGAGTGTGTTTTTTAACTTTCATATCTTTTTGTTTAATCTGTTTCTCTGACCCTTAATGATATCCAATTTCTTTCCATTGTGGTCAGGGAAATTACTTTGTATAATCTCAGTCTTTCTGAATTCATTGAGAGTTATTCTGTGGCCTAACATGTGATCATTCTTAGAGTATGATCCATGAGCACTCAAGAAGCATGTAAATCCAGCTGTATTTGCATGTAGTGTTCTATATATGTCAATTAGGTCCAGGTCCTCTAAAGTATTGTTCAGCATCTTTGTTTCTTTATTGATTTTCTGTCTAGATGTCCTGTCCAATGGTGATAATGGTGTCTTAAAATCCCCCACTATAATGGTAGAGGCTTTTATTTCTCCACTTATTTTTTCCAGAATTTGACTCATGTATTTTGAGGCAACCCAATTAGATGCATAAATATTTGTGATCGTTCTCTCTTCTTGAGAGATTACCCCTTTTATTAATATATAGCATCCATCTTTCTCTCTTACAATAGTTTTGCATTAAAGTCTATTTTGTCTGATATTAGGAGAGCTACTTCCGCCCTCTTTTGTATATTGATTGCTTGTAAAATTATTTTCCAGCCATTCACTTTCAACCTCCTTGAATCCCTGGGATGAAAGTGGGTTTCTTGTAGGCAGCATGTAGATGGATCATATTTCCTTACCATTCTGCCAATCTGTGTTGATTGGTGAATTTAATCCATTAACATTCAGTGCTATTACTCACAATGAATTTCTTACTTAAGCCATATTTTCTTTGGGTTAATGTATGCCATATGTTGTACTTATTCCTCTTTTTGTCTTTTTAGTTATTTTTACACTCTCCTCCAACACTCTCAACCTTGTTTTTTCCTTTCAACTTGTAAAACTTCCTTTAGTATGTCTTGAAGTGCAGGTTTCTTATGGACATACTCTCTTAATTTCTGTTTATCTGTGAGTATTTTGAACTTTCCATCTTTTTTATATGCGGTTTTGCAGGATGAAGAATTTGTGGCTGGAAGTTTTTTCTTTTGGTACTTTGACTATGTCATACCACTGTGTTTTTACCTCCATGTTTTGAAATGAGAAATCTGTACTTAATCTTATTGTGCTTCCATTGTATGTGATGGTTCTCTTTTCTCTTGGTGCATTGAGTATTTTCTCTTTGTCTTGAGCATTGGACATTATGAGAAGTGTATGTATTTGAGATGGCCTGTTGGGATTTATACTGTTTGGAGTGCCCTATTCTTCCTGGACATGTACATCAATCTTTCTCAATTGGATGGGGAAGTTTTCAGCCATTATTAAACCAGGCCAATGAAAATAGAATCTGGCTCAGTTTTTAAAACTGAAGAATTGCCTACATTCAGAGCATGGTAGGAAAAAATGTTTTTCCTTTTATTTAAGTGAAAAACAAGTTCATTGCAGCAAAAGAAAGAAGTATCATGCATAGTTTTCAAAACTGAGCAAACCACTGCATTGGCATATCATTTAGTAAAAGCTGTATTTTGACATTTATTGTGAGTGGAAGAATGTTAATAGTAGCCAAGGAAAATAGTATATTACTCACCTTTTAAAATTGAAGTACTTCCTGCTTTCACAGAACATTAGGAAAAACCAGTGTTTTGAA
>JAKSZT010037240.1:0-10367 GCA_026826555.1 Tolypeutes matacus
TTTATGTAATCCAAGTATCTTTTTAAAAATAAAAAAAATGAAATGAAGAAAAAAGTTTATTGAGTTTTAAATATACTAATAAAGCTAATGAACTTAGATAAGTTCAATAGGAAGTATTTATGGTCAATTCCTCAAAAGATTAATTCACAAAATATTTGAAATAATATTAGGAATAGTTCAGTGAGGGCAATAAAGATTTTCAGTAACTGATAGGCATTTTTCAAAATAAAATAAGACTTTTCATGGCAGTCTGCCAAAAATGAAATACAGTATAAAAGAAAATCGTTTGTATTAAATTGTTAAAATAAACTATAAAACTGTTCAAAAACAAAAATAAATCAGAGTGATAAATATGTATCTGATCTCTCAATGGAGATGAACATGTTAAGCAAAAAAAAAAAAGTATCATAAAAAGACAAAAATGATGGATGCAGCTACATGAAATCATGGAACACACTGGAAAAGTAATCAAAACAATTGTGATAGAAAACCATTATCATAGAAATTGATTTTAAAAATAAAGAAAAATGTTTACTCACAGCTTTATATAAAAGGCAAAATTAATGAAAAAGTAATTCTTAGGAAAAAAATTAGACATCTAAAAATATCCTGTATGTCATAAGCCAGCAAACAAATGCAACATAATAATAGTGAAATATTTTAATTGATATATTGGCAAATGTTTTTGAGGTATATTATCAGGTGCATGTGTTGGTATAATTTTTTTCTGCACTCTTTACTCTTAGAATCCATTCTACTAAAAAATATGGCCAAAATTATGCATATCGGTTATATTTCACAATTAAAAAAAAATAACAGTGCAAAAGGGAAGCCAGCCCAAATGTCTACATAAGTAGATGCAGTTAAATGAATCATGATGTATGGTTATGAAACATTAGGTACATTAAAGTGATTAGGAAGTAGATTCAGGACATGGAAAATTGTTTTCAATATAATATTGAGTTGAAATTTCAAGATATAGTAAGGTTATATGTTATGATTTCAATTGTCTCAAAAGACATATATACATAGAAAAGCACCCAAAGAGCATACATTAAAGATTAATGATGCTTATCTGATTTATGGGATTAATGGCATTTTTTGTTTTCTTCTTTTATCAGTTTTCTTATCCTAGTTTTATAGAAAGTGAACATTTGGCTTTTCTAATCATTAAAATAATTTTATAAAACAAGTTTTATTTTCTTATCTTAGGTCTGTGTCCATAATAACTTGAGTGAATGCTATTTTATGTGGATTGGGCATGCCAGTCTTTTTTCAAAAGATAAGTGATAGTAGACACATGTTTAAATATAACTTACCTGTACATTGAATGCTAAGCAAAACTATGAATGAAGTAGTGACTGGATGTGCCTACCTCTCTGAATGCATTAGGGGAAGAAATAACTAGTTAATTCCATGAAATGGCATCTTATTTGTAGAGAACTCTAGGCAGTTAGCAATCAATGACCCCTCAGGAACTATTGCTTTACAAATTCAACCATTTTTACCTTAAGTGTGCATACTTTCACCCCAATTTGTAACTTAAAAATGATTGCTAAGGATGACAAAGTAAATCTTCATTTGTGCAGTGAGTTTAATTTTGCTCAATATGCTCACACCATCCTGTGAATGTGGACCATAAGCATTCCAGGACACACAAGAATTTCTTTATTCAGAGCTTCCAAAATTTTAGGCTTTGAAGGAAATTTATGGGGAGAAACCTAACTATTGAAAGACATCTTTTCCCAAGGGTCCTGGCTGCACATTTGCCAGTCTAGCTTTCTTAGTGACCAGATAAAGTATATTTAAAAAGTTTCTTGAACTTTGCACTAACCTGATTTAAAGAACAGAACATAGCAAATATTTAAAGCAGAATAATTAGGGACTAAAGGGACCATGAAACCAGTAACAAATACGTTTCCCTGGATTAGCAGGTCTAAGATGTCAGCAGCACTTTTAAAACTTTTCTGTAGGAACCCTGTACTAAGACTAGAGATAGCTCTTTTGGTTCCTCAGAGTGTGAATTCAAATGGATTGACAATTTAGAAAAAACAATTCCAGGCCCAGGAATCTGGAGACTGTCCTTATTAACACTTTCATGTTTGATTACAAGTATATATTTAATTGTTTATTGCTCAGGCACAGGGAGGAGTTAAAGATACTCTGAACTTTTATTTCCCAGAGGGTTAGAGTTAGGAGCTGCAGACAAGTTCATCCTGTTGTCTCTTGTGGATGTGGCATCTGTGACCAAGGGAGGGCAGAACGCTGGCTGAGGTAGGTTAACAGCATATTATGCCTGTGGTTGAGAAGTAATCTTTGTTTCTGGGATGCAAGTTACTAGATATTCTTGTCACAGGGGTATGGGTGTGTTGCAGTTTGGGAGTTTGATGTAATTATGAATTCCAAAAATAGATATTGGATCATATTTGTAAACTGGACTGCTAATCTAGGAATATTACGTTATGATTAGGGTGTTAACTGGGCCATGGAAGTAAGGCATCTAGGCCCACCCCTTGGTGGGTGGGGGAATCAAAGAGAAAAGACATGGCAGAGGACAGTGTTGGAGCAGTTTTGATGTTGGAGTTTTGATGTTGGAGAGAAGGCCCCGGGATAGAGACCAGCCATTTGCCTGAGAGTTCACAGCTGGCCTTGGGAGAGAAGCAAAGTCTAGAGAGCCTAACAGTCTACAGCTGACCTTGTGGAGGAAACAGAGGAGCTAAGCCCAGGGAGAAACACAGCCCTGGGAAGAGAGGAACCCAAGAAGCCTGAACCGTGGCAAATGTCAGCAGCTGTCTTGCTCCAACACGTGACAATGGACTTAGGTGAGGGAAGAAACTTATACTTTATGGCTTGGTAACTGTGGGACTTCTACCCCAAAGAAATACCCTTTATAAAGACCAACCAGTCTCTGGTATTTTGCATTAGCACCCCTTTGGTTGACTAATAGAGGGTGCATGAGCTTATCCGAGCCTGTTTGTTTGATCGCTCCACTAAAAAATCTGATAGTGAAGTTGAGATTCCGTGAAAAGTTTGAAGGGCATAAAGGAGATGTGAATGCCATGAGAACTAATAAATAATGAACATTTTCACATAATAGTCAATTTTCTAAGTGTAGTATCATATCTGACTCTCATACAATCCCCTTGAGGACGATATTATTATTACATTTATATAGAAGCAAATGTGGCCACGGTTAAACAGTGATCTGATTTCTAGGTCTGAGCTCTTAACATTATGTTATTGTACCTCAGCAGACAATGTTATTGTGATGTGACTTAACTGGATGTGATGGGAGAGGAAGTGCTGACTCAAAGAAGCTCTGGATTGTTTCAGAGCTTTGGTTCTCCCACCAAAGGCAGGCAAGGCTTATTCATCAGGCAGATCTGATGTATAGTAGCTGAAAAGGGAAGAGAGGTTGGAGAAAAGAGAACATCTCCTAACTTCCTTTCCTTACTTTTATCTACAATTGGTGACCTGCTTAATCACAACCTAGACATCTTTTTTTCTGGAATTTCTTAATGGCTGCAGGGTAGAATGAAATCTAATCAGAAGGTTAGACTTAGGAATAAAACATCCTCAACATGAATGTGCCATGCTAATGTCCTAAAGGATTATATACCAAAGACATGAACATGCGTTTCTTCAATGTAAAAACAATTAAAATTTTGTCCAGAAGTTTATTCATGTGAAACAGTCAAATATGGGATGAGATGCTTGAAGCGGTCTTAGGAACCCTCCAGGTCCACCATTCCATTATGTTAAGATGGAAAAAAAAGAAATCTTGGTAACCTGTAAGTATAGTCAGATCTTGCCAATGTAAGTTTTTTATAGTCTATTATTTTTAGTTAAATAAAATTTAAATATAATTCAAATGAAAATGCAGTGTAGGAAAGCAGATGTGGTTCAAGTGATTGAGCTCCCACCTACCACATGGGAGGTCCCTGGTTTGGTTCCCAGTGCCTCCTAAAGAAGACAGTAAGCAGGCATGATGGGCAGGCATGAAAGCTAATGCAAAAAGATGATGCAACAAGAGAAACAAGAAGAAATACACAAGGAGAGACACAACAAAGCAGGGAAAGGAGGTGACTCAACTAATTAGGTGTGTCCCTCCCATATCAGAGGTCCTGGGTTCGGTTCCCTGGTGCCTCAAGGAAACAAAGAAGATGAACAGACAAAGTGTAAACAACAAGGGGGTGGGGAGAAATAAATAAAATAAATCTTTTAAAAAGCTGTGTAAGAGTTTTATTTCTCATTTATTTTCACAGAATAATTTTGTTTCTCATGGATAACTCAAACAAGAGACTTCCTTTCTTTGCTACTTTTTAACACTTAATTTACTTTTAACTCCCACAAGTTTGAATCAAAGAGGTGAATCATTTTAGCATTTTAAATTTAGAGCATAAAGTTCATTATTTGGCTACATTGTATAACACTATATTGATTACATTTTCTCCAACCTCCTGAAGAAGGATAAGTAGTAGAATATTTTTCATATTTAATATAAAGTTAAACTCATATCAATACCTACTTTGTCCTGAAGTCATGCATTTAGGACCTTGGCACCTTCAGCCACGTGAGGAATTTCCTGCCCATGGTGTTGATGATATGGGAATCAGAGATAGCATTTATTAAAAGTTTATCACTGCAAGGCTCTGAGCAAACACTTGCATGCACATTTCATTTACTTCTCTCTGTGACTTCAGGGTATAGCCATACACTTATCTTCAATTTTGAGAAAAAGAAACTGAAGTTTTACACAGCAAATAAATGGTCAAGAAAGTATTTGGCTCTGTGTAAGTTGTAGTGTAGTAGGCAAAGCATACAGGTTCTGGAGTCAAACTGTCTAGGTTCAAGCATCAGCCCTTAAACTTATTAGCTGGGTGGTAGGTAAATGTGTGGCTCATTCTCTTACTCTGAAAAATGGGGAAAAATCAGTAATATACCTCATGGGGATGATGTGTAGATTAAACAAGCTGATCTATGTTGAGAAGTTAGGAGAGTGCTGGGTAAGAATTAAGTGCTACATCAGTGTTGGCTCTTACTACTGTGGTGTGTGCTTCTGGCCATAGCGTCATATTCTGAAGACTTGTCTCTTGCAGAAGCGGTGTTTGCCTTCTTCTAGTAAAGCTTGGAAAGAAGATAAGGAGGAAGCTTTCTTATCAATGCAAAGATCTTTTATCCTCCACTTTTTACTTTTGGATGTCTTCTTTTCTCTAGACATGTAATGGTTCTCCTTTAATACTTATCATTCAGAGCATCAGACCCTAAACATTTGGAAGATTCAGCTAATTTAAGAAGGCCTATGTTTATAAGAAAAGGGTGGGTTGGTGAGGGTAGTGACAGTTTTTTCTTTCACCCAAATCAATATAGGCACAGGTATTTCCTTAAAATCATCAGGAGAATAAAGTGTGGGTAGGAATATTTTGCCAGATAAATTTATAATTTAAAGCTGGATAAGAAGGGAGATATGTTCTACCTACCACCGAAAGCTTCCCTTTTATACAGAACAGATAATCATTTAATAGAATTATTCACTAATGCTCACCAACCATTTTTACTTTGACCAGAGGGAATAGCACACTTTAAATAAAGGTATATTACCATGCCAACAGAAGAAGGAAAAATATGGTTACCAAAATAAATTGATTTCTGAATTTTGGAATAGAAGGGGATAAGGAGAAGGGTTGAAAAAGGAAAGTGGGTGTTGCTGAAAAAGTTTTGCAGTGTCCCCCACTGCCAACACACAAACTAGCTCTGTTAGAATTTTGTTACTTACTCAACTTTATAGACAAAACTGTATCTCCATATTACCAGTGTCTTTAGAATCTATGGAAATACCACAAAAATCACAGAAATTTTCATGGGCTTCTCACAGAATCAGGGGTACAGAGAGTTCTCTTTTTGGCTTTTTGTCATCTATGGGCTCACAGTTTGTGGCAACATGCTCTCTGTGGTCATCATCACATCCAGCCCCACTGTGACCTCACTGATGTATTTCTTCTTGGCCAACCTGTCCTTTATTGACACATGCTACTCCTCCTCTCTGGCTCCTAAACTTATTGCTGACTCCTTGTATGAAGGAAGAGCCAACTCTTATGAAGCCTGCATGACTCAACTTTGGGAATCCATTTTTTTCAGAGGCATTAAAATTGTCCTCCTCACAGTAATGGCCTGTGACTGGTACTTGGCATCTGCAGGCTCCTCCACTACATGACCATGATGATCAGGCATCTTTGTGCCCTGCTGCTGGAGGTAGCTTGGCTGGAGTACTTCCTGCATTCATTGGTTCAGTTTCTCCTCATCCTTTAGTTGCCCTTCTGTGGGCTCAGTGTGACCAATCACTTCATCTATAACTTGTACCCTTTACTGGAGCTCGCCTGCACCAATACATATGTCATTGGCCTGCTGGTGGTCACCAACAGTGGTGTGATCTGCCTGTTGAACTTCCTCATGCTGGCTGCCTCCCACATTGTCACCCTGCATACCTTGAGGCCCCAGTGCAGAGGGGAGACACAAAGCTTTCTCCATCTGTGGGGCCCACTTCACTCTGTTGCCTTGCTCTTTGTGCCTTGTATATTTACTATATGCTTCCATCATCTAATTATCCTTAGACAAAAACAAGGCA
Source organism: Tolypeutes matacus (assembly GCA_026826555.1). NCBI lineage: Eukaryota > Metazoa > Chordata > Mammalia > Cingulata > Chlamyphoridae > Tolypeutes > Tolypeutes matacus. Next base: position 6,626 of record JAKSZT010037240.1, read on the forward strand.
TTCTTGTTTTATGGTATTCTGACACCCATTCTTTTTCTCAGAGTAAAAAGAATTTATACCCTGAGAAATGAAGAGGAAAAAATGTCATGTGAAAGCTCTTCACAGCATAAGAAATATAGATAGATAACAAATGATAAAGTAGGTAATAATTGACTGTGTTTTTCTAAATGGAATAATCCAAAACTTATTTTATAACTGTAAATCATCTTTTCCCATGTTTTCCAGCCTTTTCTATGATAATCTTTTGCTTTTCCATCTCTACTAGGTTTGAAGTATATGCTGCCCTCAGAATAAAATAGTTTATTTTTTGGCCACTAATGCAGAGTACCCTTTCCTTTTATTTTTTCTAACACTTCCTATTTCAAACTTCAAGGGATTCCAATACTCTGGATTCTGAAATATGTGCTCATATTCATCCTATCCTTTTCATTGTTTTACAAAATCTGATCTTATCCCTTTCCTGGTTTCATCCTTCAACAGTGTAGACTCTCATAATTAATAATAAACTTATCTATTGTATAGGAAAATATAGGAAACATAGTGGTAATATCAAGGAAAATCATGTATGCCTGATAGGACTTTGGTCTCAGTCCTATAAGAAACTGTGAAGCCATTTAATGGTTTTAAAATAAAATTATACCCCTAAAATACTATATGCAAAAAGTCCTTTTTAAAAATTGTTAGAAGATAGTACTGAATATATTCATGATCCAAATTTTCTGAAATGAGACATAAAGAACAAAAGGGATTGACAAATATGGCCATTTAATAATCAAAGCTTTTGTGAATGACAAGAAAATGCAATAAACAAATCTAAAGGAGCAGTCACTGCATAAGAGAGACATTTGAAAATATATATCATTCAAATAAGAATATATAAAGCACTCTTACAAATGAGAAGTAAGTTAATAAAACTATAGATGAATAGGTAAATACATGAACAAGAAACTTACTATGTATATGATTATTTTTAAAGATGCCCAACCTCAAAAATAACAGAAAAATACCAATTATAGGAGCCATAAGGTGATATTTTTATAATAGTTTGTCAAAGACTAAAACAACAGATAATAACAAGTGTTACCATAAATGAGATGTGGCAAACATTCTCACGCGATGCTGGAAGTAGGATAGTCATCACAGAAAATTACTATTATCTCTTAAAAATAAAATAAAATACCATTTTGACTTGTTTTAAGTATCTACGTATAGAAAACCTCATGCATATTTACAAGGAGCCATATACAAGGATATTCACCATATACTTGCTTGTAATAAAAAATGAAATCAACTAGATATCTATCAATAGGCAATGCTTAAATAAGAACTGGCAGATATGATGGATTACTGTATAGTAGTTAAAACAACTGGATTGCTATTTATTAACAGAGTTGTAGCTGGAAAACAAATGGTGAGCATACAAGTTGCTGAATTTAGCTTCTAGCATGATGAAAAATACATTAATAGAAAAATAAATTACAAAAAACAAATTTATTTTTGCATGTGTTTTCATGTGTGAGTCAGTGTGTGTACATGTGGAGTCAGGTGACATATTTTTAAAGGATTAGAAGAGTACTTCATTACCTTACAGTAATGGACACAGGACATGGTAAATATCATCAAAAATTATTAAACTGTACCATCTAAATTGTAAACTATACTGTAAACCATTGACAATGTTTAGTAGCTATATTTCACTATCCGTATAACAGTTATAACAATGCTACCATCCACACACACAAAAAAAGGTTTTAATATGGGGTGGGGAAGGGGGAAGGAGGTTGGGTATATGGGAATCTCCAGTATTCAGAGTGTGACTTTGCTGTGACCTAAAACTTCTTTGAAAACTAAATGAAAATTTGGGAGACATTGGGGAATGAGAGGGGGAAAGTGTGTCATGGTACACAATGGACATCCAATAATGCAGTGATATAAGGAGAAAAAATAAAAATAAAAAATAATTTAAGAAAATTATTTTTGTTTTTTCCATTTTCTTTTTTTGAATGTCCCAATCCATTAATTATATTTTATTTTTAGTTCTTTTTTTCTGAGTTTCCTTGTATTTTATCTCTTGCATTTAAGCTTATCATTATTATTTCATTTTCCTATTAATTGTATTTGGTTATAATATGGGCTTCATCTTCAAGGTAAGTTTAGATCACAGAAGGGTTACAATGGGGGCTGCAGTGGATCATTGTTGGGGGGGTGTCTGGGATGGGGGATTCATGGGACTAAGTTCATTTGAATATACATGAAAGATATATAAAATTGTTCAAATGATTGAGGGATGGGGCATGGTCATGGTGGGTAAACAATCACTCAATAAATTAGGGAATACTGAATTCCCAGCCCAGAGAGCTCTGCCACGTTCTCCAAGGGAGCAGCAACAGTCCCCTAAGTGTAGGGGCAGTGTCTGGCAAAAGAGGATGGCCCACAGTTGGGTTCTTGTTATTGATGACTAGCCTTATGAGTCTTTACTCTTGTATTGAAACTTGGCCTACTGTTATGGGGTGCCTAAGGGTTGCCATCTGAGAGCCTCCTTGTTACTCAAATGTGGCCTCTCTCTAAGCCAAACTCAGCATATGAATGCATTACCTACCGCCCAATGTGGGACATGACTCCTGGGGATGAGCCTCCCTGGCAACGAGGGATTAATACCAAGTGCCAATTGGAAACACGACTGGAAAAAAACCTTGAATAAAAGGGGCAAAAGGTAAAGACAAATGAGTTCATGTGGCTAAGAGACTTCAAAGAGAGTCTGGAGGTTATCCCAGAAGTAATGCTTATGCACATCTCAGTAGGATCTCATAGATCACCAAAGTGGATATCACCCCACACAAGGGGCTCCTGAGGGCTCTGGAGATACCCAGGTCCTATATACAGGGGGATAGCCCCAGAGATTGACACCTTATTAGTGGGCTCTACTTTGGAATCTGTGGTCCTGAGAGTGACAGAGTTGGACTCAAATAAGTCCTCCCTGCACATGGTCCATCAGTTCCTTCTATTCAAACCTATATGTGAGGCTGGAGTTTGTAGGTATACTTCCAGAGACTGGAGCATCTGGCCTACCTATGTGCCAGCTATTCCTGGAATCTTGGAGGAGCTACAACTCCTTCCCTACAGCTCAATGGACTCGCCCACATCACCTGTGAGGACACGATGATGGACACCTGCCATCTGGGGGAATGGAAAGAGCCTGCAGCTGAAGGCAGGATAATCCCATCCACCGTATCCATCGGATATAAGCCCTCTCTCACTTGGAGGTGGAGTGGACATCACCATTCCAGTCCCCTTAGGATTGGGGGAAGAGCTATGGACTAGAGTGGACTTAATGGTATTCTGTTGTAGACATATTGTGATTCAAGCAATGGAAGAAATTATAACAGTGAGGTGGAGCCAGTGGCCACTATATGCTTTCGGGATGGGGAGGGGAAGGGCAATTGTAATACAGGGGCTTTTTCTGGACTTGGGGGTTGTCCTGAGTGACCTTGTGGCGATGGATATAGGCCATTTTACATCAGCATATATCATGCAGAACTATGTGGGAGAGAGTGTGGTCTGCGATGTGAACTGTGGTCTAAGCTTAGTGGCAAAGCCTCGGGATGTGTATATCCATTGCAGGTGATGTGCCACACTAATGAAAGATGTTTATGTGAGAAGTTATGGGAGATATGGGAGGTGGAGATCATGGGAATCCCTGAATTTTTGTGTAACATTTATATAATCTAAGCATCTTTTAAAA
>JAKSZT010037252.1:165-15213 GCA_026826555.1 Tolypeutes matacus
ATTATAGCTATTCCCACCCCTTTTTTTTTTTTTTTTTTAGAAACTGATGTTTATTTTTTTATTTTTTATTTTTTTTACCAGGAGGTCCCAGGAATCGAACCCAGGTCCCTCCATATGGGAGATGGACGCCCAACAAGTTGAGCTACATCCGACCCCCCCACCCTTTTTTGATTACTGTTTACTTGTAAGATTGTTTTTCAGCCATTCACTTTCAGTCCCCGTGAATCCCTGTGTCTAAGGTGCATTTCTTGTAGACAGCATATACATGCATTGTATTTCCTTATCCATTCTTCCAATCTGTGCTCGTCACTGAAGATGTTAATCCATTAACATTCAGAGTTATTACTTTCAAGGAATTACTTTCATTAATCATATTTTCTTTGGGTTTACGTATGTCATATGTTGTTTTTATTTTCTTTTTGTCTCTTTAGTTGTTCTTACACTCTCCTCCAACACTCTCTCTCTCCTGTTTTTACATTTCAACCTGCAAAACTCCCTTTAGTATTTCTTGAAGGGCAAGTTTCTTATTGGCATATGCTCTTTTTTTTTTTTTTTTTTTATTGTGGGTAAAAATCAAAATTTGCATAATACAAACCAAAATTTATAAAATGATATATAAATATATATGAATATATGTGCATTTGCTTACATAAATATTATTTGTGTGTGTGTGTGTGTATATATATATATAAAGGTGCTTAGATTACATAAATGTTAGACAAAAATTACAGGGATTCCCATGTTCCCCTCCTCCCACACCTCCCATAACATCTTGCATTAGTGTGGCACATCACCTGCAATGTATATACACATCCTGGGGCTTTGCCACTAAGCATGGACCATAGTTCACATTGTAGACCACACTCTCTCCCACACAGTTCTGCATGGTATATGCTGATGTAAAATGGCTTATATCTGTCATTGTAATGTCACTCAGGATAATTCCCAAGTCCTGAAAAAGCCCCTGTATTACAACTGCTTTTCCCTTCCCTGCCCTGAAAGTGTCCAGTGGCTACTGGCTCCACATTAATGTTGTAATTTCTTCCATTGCTTGAATCACAATATGTCTACAACAGAATACCATTAAGTCCACTCTAGTCCATAGCTCTTCCCCCAATCCTGAGGAGTCTGGGATGGTGATTTCGACTCCACCTCCAAGTGAGAGTGGGCTTATATCCCATGGATACAGTGGACGGGATTATCCTGCCTGCACATGTAGGCTCTCTCCATTCCCTGGGATGGCCATTGTCCATCATTGTCTCCACACCAGGTGACTTGGGTGACTCAGTTGAGCTGAAGAGTAGGAGTTGCGGGTCCACCGAGATTCCAGGCACAGCTGTCACATGGGCAGGCCAGAGGCTCCAGTCTCTGGAAGTACACCTACAAATTCCAGCATCACATATAGGTTTGATTGAAGGGACTGATGGACCATATGCAGGGAGGACTTATTTGAGTCCATCTCTGTCACTCTCAGGAGCACAGATTCCAAAGTAGAGCCCACTGATTAGGCATCAATCTCTGGAGCTATCCCACCTTATATAGGACCTGGGTGTCTCCAGAGCCCTCAGGAGCCCCTTTGTGTGGGGTGATATCCACTTTGGTGATCTATGAGATCCTACTGAGGTGTGCTTAAGCATTACCTCTGGGATGAACTCCCAACACTCTTAGTAGTCTCTTAGCCACATGAACTTATTTGTCTTTACCTTTTCACCCTTTTATTCAAGGTCTTTTTCCTGTCATATTGCCAGTTGGCACTTGGTATTAATCCCTTGTTGCCAGGGAGGCTTATTCCCAGGAGCCATGTCCCACGCTGGGGGGAAGGTAATGCATTCATATACTGAGTTTGGCTTAGAGAGAGGCTGCATTTGAGCAACAAGGAGGCTCTCAGGTGGCAACCCTTAGGCACACCATAACAGTAGGCTAAGTTTCAATTACAAGAGCAAGGACTCATAAGGCTAGTCAACAATAACAAGAACCAATCAGTGGACCATCCTCTTTTGCCAGAAACTGCCCCTTCACTCAGGGTACTGTTGCTGCTCCCTTGGAGAAGGTGGCAGAGCTCTCCAGGCTGTGAATTCATTATTCCCTCATGTATTGAGTGATTGTCTACCCACCGTGACCATAACCCACCCCTTGATCATTTGAACAACTCTATGTATCTTTCATGTATATTTAGGTGAACTTCCTCCCATGAACCGCCCATCCCAGACACCCCCCACCAATGATCATCTGCAGCCCCCATTGTAACCCTTTTGTGATCTAAAACTTGCTTGAAGATGAAGCCCATATAATAACCAAATAGAATTAATAGGAAAATGAAATAATAATGATAAGCTTAAATGAAAGATAAAATACATGGAAACCAGAAGAAAAAAAAACTAAAAATAAAATATAATTAATGGATTGGGACATTCAAAAAATGGGAAAAAAATAAAAAAAAAAATTTTTTTTTTCCTTTTAACACTGCATTATTGGGTGTCCAGTCTGTACCATGGCACCTTTCCCCTCTCATTCCCCAGTGTCTCCCAAATTTTCATTTAATTTTCAAAGAAGTTTTAGGTCACAGCAAAGTCACACACAGAATACTAGAGACTCTCATATACCCAACCTCCTTCCCCTTTCCTCACCCCATACTACAACCTGTTTTTTATGTGTGTGTGTGTGTGGATGGTAGCATTGTTATCACTGTTATACAGATAGTGAAACATAGCTACTAAACATTCTAAATGGTTTACAATATAGTTTACAGTTTATACGGTACAGTTTAATAATGTTTGATGTTATTTACCACGTCCTCTGTCCATTACTGTAAGGTAATGAAAACCATTTCTCATGACCACTAAATACCCCATTTGATCTTTTCTGTTCCTTCCTCCCCATCTCCCTGGGGCACATTACACTCCCTTGTCTTGACTCATTGGGTGACAAGATTCATAGTTATATGTCCTGGGTATTCTAACCTGCCCTTCCTAATCTAGCCCCCTGTCAACCCTGCACCACCAAACCCAGTAATATCACTACCCAACTGTACTATCGTTCAATATGCAACTATACTCTATCACTTTACAATAGAATATGTCCATATGGGTGATGGCTCACAACCTACTCTTCTCTTTCTCTCACTTGTTAATCTATCTTTCAGACAATGGTTCTCAAAGACTGCTCATTTTCCTCAATTCAAATCAGTGAGGTCATATACTGTTCATCCTTCAATGTCTGGCTTGCAAAACTCAACATAAGGTCTTCAAGATTCATCCATCTTATTCCGTGTGTTAGCACTTTATTCCTTCTTACAGCTGAGAAGCATTCCATTGTATGCATGTACAGCATTCCATTGTATGCATGTACCACATTTTGCTTATCCATTCATCTGTTGATGGGCACCAGGGCTGATTCCAACTTTTGACAATTGTGAACAATGCCACTATGAACATTGGTGTGCATATATTTGTTCGTGTCTTTGCTTTCAATTCTTCTGGGTATATACCCAGCAGTGGAATTGCTGGATCATATGAAAGATCTATTGTTAGTTTTCTGAGGAACTGCCAAACTGTCCTCCACAGTGGCTGGACCATTCTACAATCCCACCAGCAGTAGATGTGGGTTCCTATTCCTCCACATCCACTCCAACACTTAAAGTGTGCTGTTTTTTCAATAGCTGCCATTCTGATGGGTATGATATCTCATTGTAGTTTTGATTTGCATTTCCCTAATAGCTAGCGATGTCAAGCATTTTTTCATGTGCTTTTTAGCCATTTGTATTTCTTCCTTGGAGAAGTGTCTTTTCAGGTCACTTACCCAGTTTTTACTGGGTTGTTTGTCTTTTTATTTTTGAGGTGTAGGATTTCTTTATATTTGCAGGATATTAGGCTCTTATCAGATATATGGTTGCCAAATATTTTCTCCCGTTGGGTAGGCTGCCTCTTTATTTTCTTAATAGCGTCCTTTGAGGTGCAGAAGTTTTTAATTTTGAGGAGATCCCATTTATCTATGTTTTCTTTTTGCTGCTCGTGCTTTGGGTGTGAAGTCATGAAACCATTTCCTATTACAAGGTCCTGTAGATGCTTTCTTACATTATCTTCCAAGGTCTTTATGGTTTTGGCTCTTAAATTTATATCTTTGATCTATCTTGAGTTGATTTTTGTATAAGGTGTGAGATGGTATCGTTCTCTCATTCTTTTGGATATGGACATCCAGTTCTCCAAGCACCACTTGTTAAAGAGGCCATTCTCTCCCAATTGAGTGGGTTTGGTGGCCTTGTCGAATATCAGATAATTGTATATGCAAGGATCTATATCAGAACTCTCAGTTTGGTTCCATTGGTCAGTAGGTCTATCCTTGTGCCAATACCATTCAGGTTTGAGCACTGTAGCTTTGTAGTATGCTTTAAAGTCATGGAATGTGATACCTCCAACTTCAATTTTCTTTTTCAATATGTCTTTGGCAATTTGGGGCCTCTTACCTTTCCAAATAAATTTTGTAGTTAGTTCTTCCATTTCCTTAAAAAATACAGTGTTGACTTTTATTGGGATTGCATTAAATCTGTAGATTAGTTTGGGTAGGATAGACATCTTGATGATGTTTAGTCTTCCTATCCATGAACAGGGAATATTTTTCCACTTATTTAAGTCTTCTTTGATTTCCTTTAACACTGTTGTGTAGTTTTCTGTATATAAGTCCTTTACATCTTTAGTTAAATTTATTCCTAGGTATCTGATTCTTTTAGTTACTATTGTAAATGGTATTTTTTTTTCTTGATTTCCTCCTCAGATTGCTCATTATTGGTGTAAAGAAATGCTACTGATTTTTGAGCATTGATCTTATAGCCTGCGACATTACTGAACTCTTTTATAAGTTCTAGAAGCTTTGCTGTAGATTTTTCAGGGCTTTCTAAGTATAGGATCATGTTGTCTGCAAATAATGTAATTTTTACTTCTTCTTTTCCAATATGGATGCTTTTATATCCTTTTCTTGCCTCAGTGCTCAAGCAAGTACTTCTAAGATAATGTTAAATAGGAGTGGTGATAGTGGGCATCCTTGTCTTGTTCCCGATCTCAGAGGGAAGGCTTTCGGGATTTGACCATTGAAGATGATGTAAGCTTTGGGTTTTTCATATATACCCTTTATCGTGTTCAGAAAATTTCCTTCTATTCCTATCTTTTGTAGTGTTTTTATCAGGAAAGAGTGCCGTATTTTGTCGAATGCTTTTCTGCATCTATAGAGATGATCATGTAATTTTTTTCTTTCAATCTATGTATGTGGTGTATTACATTGATTTATTTTCTTATATTGAACCACCCTGCATACCCGGGATGAAACCCACTTGGTCATGGTGTATAATCCTTTTGATATGTTGTTTAATGAGATTAGCAAGTATTTTGTTGAGTATTTTAGCATCTGGGTTAATTAGAGAAATTGGTCTGTAATTTTTCTTTCTTGTGGCATCTTTGTTTGGTTTTGGTATTAGGGTAATATTTGCATCATAGAATAAATTAGGCAATATTCCTTCTACTTCTATTTTTTGGAAAAGCTTAAGCAAGATTGGTGTTAGCTCTTTCCAGACTGTTTGGTAGAATTCAGCGGTGAGGCCATCTGGTCCTGGACTCTTCTTACTTGGGAGGTTTTTGATGACTGTGTCTATCTCTTTACTTGTAATTTGACTATTGAGTTCATCAATTTCTTCTTCCATCAATGTAGGCTGTTTATGAGTTTCTAGAAACTTGACTATTTCCTCTAAATTATCATTCTTGTTGGCATATAATTTTTCAAAGTATCCTCTTATGATACTCTTTATTTCTGTGGGATCAGAAGTTACAGCATCTTGCTCATTCCTTATTTTGTGTATTTGCATCTGTTCTCTCTTTTTCTTTGTTAGTCTGGCTAACGGTTGGTCAATTTTATTGATCTTGAAGAACCAGCTTTTGGTTTTGTTTATTTTTTCTAGTGCTTTCTTATTTTCTCTTTCATTTAGTTCTGCTCTAATCCTTGTTATTTCCTTCTTTCTTCTTCCTTTAGATTTAGTTTGTTGTTGTTTTTCCAGATCCTCCAAGTGTGCAGTTAGGTCTTCAATTTTAGCTCTTTCTTCTTTTTTAATATATGTGTTTATGGCTATGAACTTCCCTCTCATGATAGCTTTCACTGCATCCCATAGGTTTTGATGTGTTTTCATTTTCATTAGTTTCAAGGTAGTTACTGATTTCCTTTGAGATTTCCTCCTTGACACACTGTTTTTCTAAGAGTGTGTTGTTTAACTTCCATATCTTTGTACCTAACCTGTTTCTCTGGCCCTTAGTGATTTCAAATTTCATTCCATTGTGGTCAGAGAAATTACTTTGTATAATCTCAATCTTTCTGAATTCATTGAGAGTTGTTCTGTGGCCTAGCATGTGGTCTTTCTTGGAATATGGTCCATGTGCACTTGAGAAGAATGTAAATCCTGCTGTATTTGGGTGTAGTGTTCTGTATATGTCTATTAAGTCCAGGTCCTCTAATATATTGTTCAGAGTCTTTGTTTCTTTATTGATTCTCTGTCTAGATGTTCTGTCTAATGATGATAATGGTGTATTAGTGTCCCCCGTTATAATTGTAGAGGGATTTATTTCTCCACTTAGTTTTTCCAGAGTTTGCCTCATGTATTTTGAGGCACCCCGATTCGGTGCATAAATGTTTATGATTGTTCTCTCTTCTGGAGAGATTACTCCTTTTACTAATATATAGTGTCCATATTTGTCTCTTACAACAGTTTTGCATTTAAAGTCTATTTTGTCTGATATTAGAATAGCTACTCTTGCTCTTTTTGGGCTATTGTTAGATTGTAAGATTGTTTTCCAGCCATTCACTTTCAGCCTTCTTGAATCCCTGGGCTGAAGATGGGTTTCTTGTAAACAGCATATAGTTGGATTATATTCCCTTATCCATTCTGCCAATCTGTGTCTCTTGAGTGGTGAATTTAATCCATTAACATTCAATGTTATTACTCGCAACGAATTTCTTACTTCAGCCTTATTTTCTTTAGGTTAATGCATGTCATATATTGTTTTGTTTCTGTTTTTGTCTTTTCAGTTGTTTTTAAACTCTCTTCCTACTCTCTCTCCCTTGTTTTTTCCTTTCAACTTGCAGAACTTCCTTCAGTATTTCTTGAAGTGCAGGTTTCTTATTGACATACTCTCTTAATTTCTGTTTATCTGTGAATATTTTGAACTCTCCATCATTTTTGAATACCAGTTTTGCTGGATAGAGAATTCGTGGCTGGAAGTTTTTTTCTTTTATTACTTTGACTATGTCATACCACTGTCTTCTTGCCTCCCTGGTTTCAGATGAGAAATCAGCACTTAATCTTATTGTGCTTCCCTTGTTTGTGATGGTTCTCTTTTCTCTTGCTGCCTTGACTATTACCTCTTTGTATTGAGCATTGGACATTTTGACAAGTATATGTCTTGGAGTTGGCCTGTTGGAATTTATACTGTTTGGGGTGTGCTGTGCTTCCTGGATCTGCACATCCATCTCTCTCAATAGGGTTGGGAAGTTTTCGGCCATTATTTCCTTCAACACTCCTCCTTTTCCCTTTCCCTTCTCTTCTTCTTCTGGGTTGCCCATAATGCCTATGTTTGTGTGATTTGTGTTGTTGATCAAATCCCTGAGTCCCTGCTGGATTTTTTCTATCTTTTTGTCTATCTGTTCTACTATCTGTTTGATTTCAGATGTATTGTCTTCTATATCACTAATTCTTTCTTCTGCCTGTTCAAATTTGCTGTTATGTGAATCCAGCGTCTTTTTAATTTCTTAGATTGTGCCATTGATCCCCATCATATCCATTATGGGAAGAGTGAAGAAAGGGCGGAAAGGAAAAGTTAATATTAATTTAAAAAAAAAGAAAACAGAATATATAGAATAGAAATTGATACCCTTAAGTTGTGGGATAATGAAAAACCATGGTGTGTAAGAACTACAACAGAAAGCAGAATGCAGAAAGATGAAGGAAGGGGAATAAATAGTTTGGGAGGCAAAATCAATATAGATAGAGAACGGGAAATCACTGAAGGAAAAGCACATCAAAGGAGAGACAAGCTAGCAGCACCTAATTAAAAAGAAAAAAAAAGATGTTGGAGGGCAGGAAAGAGGAAAGAAAAGCAAGAGACAACAAATAAACAGAGAAAAACCAAACAGCCACACAAGCAAGCAGTCAAACAAAGCTAAGGAGGAACAGTGTTCCCTCTAGGGTCATTGTGGAACTTCTCAGCCTGCTTGTGTTAATTTCTCTGCAGGGTTCTATCTGCAGGTTTTGAAATAGATTTTAGCTATTAAACTAAATTAAAAAGAAAATTTCATTTTTTAAAGTGACTGTCTTCTTTTCATTTTTATTTTTTTGGCAAAATAAGGGTCCCAAAATTAGTCCTCTTCTAAACCACCCCTTTCATCAAGGGGACCCTAACTAGGCTCGTGGAAACTAATCAAGTCTTCCCACTTCCTGGCCTCCCCAGGGGAGCTGAAGCTCTGATGTTTGTCAGTGTAGAATGAAAAAATTGGCTGACTCTGCCCCCTCTGGAGCCAAGCCTCAGTGTCACTGGGCTGCTGGGTAAATCAGGCTTCCTCAGTAGATTCACTTCTCCCCTCAGCCTGGCACTGCTACAAACCAGCTTATCTGCTTCCCAAAGCTATGAGGGAGTCCAGGCAGCTGAATCCACAGAAGGTAAACCCCTCTCTGCCTTCTGACAGAACCCTCCTTCTCTCGGAGAATGCTCCCTCACACCAGGTTGCCGTGCGGGAGTGGTGGCTCAAACCAGTCTTTTTCCCTGTGGGTGGGGCTCAGCCATCTATGTTAACCACCACAGGCAGGCTTAAAACTCACAAATCTCTACCGATCAGTCCATGCCATCAATCTGCCTGCAGATAGATGTCCCAAGGTTCTCACTCCACACGCTCACAGCACAGACCCCCAGGCAGGACTCTGTCCACAATCAGCCATCCTCAGAGAGTTAGTCAGCTAGTGCCCTCCTAAACGGACGCCATCTTGCCTCCCCTGGCATACTCTCTTAATTTCTGTTTATCTGTGAATATTTTGAACTGTCCATCATTTTTGAATGCCAGCTTTGCTGGATAGAGAATTCTTGGCTAGATTTTTTTTCTCTTTTAGTATCTTAACTATATCATACCACTGCCTTCTTTCTTCCATGGTTTAAGAGAGAAATCAGCCCTTAGTCTTATTAAGCTTCTTCTGTATGTGATGGTTCTCTTTTCTCTTCTTGCCTTCAGTATTTTTCTCTTTTTCTTGAGCATTGGGCAGTTTGACAATTATATGTCTTGGAGTAGGTCTCTTGGGACTTATATTGTTTGGGGTGTGCTATGCTTTTGGATATGTACATCCATCTCCGACAATAGGTTTGGGAAGTTTTCAGCCACTATTTACTCCAACACTCCTGTCCCCTTTCCTTTCTCTTCTGCCTCTGGGATGCCTATAATACATACGTTTGCACATTTTTGTTGTTGTTCAAATCCATAAGTTCTTGCTGTTTTTTTCCTTTTCATCTAGCTGTTCTACTATCTCACTGATTTCCAATGTAATCTCTTCCACATCACTAATTCTTTCCTCTGCCAGTTCAAATCTACTGTTATGTGCTTCCAGTGTCTTTTTTATTTCTTGGATTGTGCCATTCATTACCATCATATATTACTTTTTTATGTATGTTTACAATTTCTTCAGTATGTTCTCCCAGTGTATTCTTAATATCCTTAATCTCTTCCTTCAATTCATTAATTTGATACGTGGTAGTTGTTTAGACAGCTTTGATTAATTTTTCAATGTTCTGCATCTCTTCCTGGTTTTTGTCTTCTTCATTGGACTGAGGCCATGTCTTCCTGTTTTTTAGTATGGCTTGTAATTTTTTGTTGCTGTCTGGTCATCTTTTTTATCCTGATGGGTTTATTCAGTTGATTCGCTTCTCTCTCTACTCTAGGGTTTTATTTAGCTGCTGTTTTTATGTGTGTGTTAAGTTTTCTCTTTGAAACCTTGTTTTTCTTCTTCTATTTCCTTGAGGTTTTCTATGTTCCTTTGAAGGAAAAAGATTAGGACCAGAGAAAGCAAGAAAGGTAAGAAAAGAAAAATGGTAATAGTAGAAATAATAGTAAAAGTTAGAATAGAAACCATATGCAACCTAGGAAAATGAATATTCAACTTATGTAAGCAGTGTAGAGTTATAGGACTAAAAAAGTGGAGTAAATGGGAAACTGAATAGAGAGAAATATGTAGAATGAATTAAAAAGCCAGAATGACTAAGAAAGAGGGAAAGAAAATGAAAGGACAAAAAGATAAAAAGTTAATAAAAGAAAGAAAACAGAATTGATGAGATAGAAATAAAAACCAGAAAAATTGAGGACTAAACAAAGAAAGGTGGACTGTAAGAACAGTAACAGAAAGGAGAAAATAGAAAAGAGATTTCTTTGGTAGATAAAATTGGTATACACAGAAAAGGGGAAGTCAAGGAACAGGAAACACAGTAAACAAGAAACAAGTCAGCAGCACTTAATTAAAGAAGAAAAAATAAAGTGGGGGGTGGGAAACAAAGAGGAAAGAAAAACAAGAAAACAATAAAAACAAACACACAAGCAAGCAGTCAAACAAAAACTAAGGAAGGACAGCTTTCCCCCTTATACCCCTGTGGAGCTTCTCATGTTGCTGGTGTTCATCAATCAATTACTCTGCAGCCTTCCCTCTGCAGGTTTTGAACCAGATTTTAGTGAGTAAACTAATTTAATTTTTTAAAGAAAGTTTTTTTTTTTTTTTTAAGGAAAAATAAGATACCCAATAGAAGGCAATACAAAAATAATGTCTATGTTTTCCCTGTCCTAAAGTAGCAGCTGTATGTTTGATATCCTGGTGGACCACTACTCTATGAGGAGCCGGGAATCAAATTAAGGAACTTGAATATTCAAGGCAGAAACTCCTCCACTGAGCTAAACTTTCTTCTTCAGTCAGTTAGCTCTTCAGAAAGCAATCCAGTCACTTTCCCTTAGGCAGGTTGACTCTGAGTTGGACAAATTCCTGCTGATTAAGAGTCTGTCCCTTTCATCTTTCTATTCTTAGTGCTTTCTCTTCCAGGGCAGCAGGATGCAATAGCCTGTGTGAGGGGATTCCTCCTTCTCCCAGTCAGGTTTAATTCCCTTTTGAAATTCAAATGGGATCCTGGTAACTGTACTCACTACAAATAAATGACTCTCAACTCTCTTCCAGATCACCCTTTCCTCCCAGGCAACATTAAATAGGCTCTTGGAAGCTTATTAAGTGCTTCCTACTGCTCACCTCCCTTAGGGGGGTTGAAATTTTGATAGTTCTCAGCACAGGACTAGTGAAATGCCTGCCTCTGCCCTCTTCAGGCCAAATTTCTCTATGCCGAGGTGGTTAGGTAAGTCAGGCTGCCTCAGCAGATTTTCCTCTCCCTTCTTCCTGGTGAAATATTGAGCCAGCTAGTATGCCCTCAAAGCTCAAATGGGGTCCAGACAATCAAACCCACAGAATGGAAATTCCTCTCCACCCTTCTCCACAAACCTCCCACTTTTGGAGTATGTTCCCTCCCACTGAGTGGCAGGCAGCAGTCAGGGCTAGGGTCTTACAGTGGCTTTGCCTTGAGAGTGGGGCTTAGGCATCCTGCAGTTTTCAGCCTCAGAGGCAAGAACCTCAGTGTTTTACCTTGAGCAACTTATCTCTTTGTCCAGCTCTCTCAAGATTGATTTCCTAAAGCCTCCTATTCTATGGGTTCTCCCAACAACTCACTCAGGCAAGATCTGACCCCACTCAGCCTTTTTTTGTGAGAGAGATGGTGAGTCCATACTTAAACCAATGCCTTCTTGCCAGGATCCCAGTGTATAATTCTTTTAATTTGCTTTAATGTGCTCTGATTTTTAATAAATGGGTAAAATAAGTGAATAAATATTTCTCCACAGTAGATACGCAAATGCCCAATCAGCACATGAAAAGATGATCAAGATCTTAGCTATTCCATATATGTAAATCAAAACTTACTCACAGTAGACTGACTCCTAGTGAAAAAAAAAGGAAAAAAAGTTGAGGCAGGTTAATAAAGAGAAAAGGGATGCCAATTAAGGTTAGAATCTGGCAGAGAACATGACTGTGGGATCCTTCCTCAAAACCCCTGTTAATAAGAAAGCAGGAAAAACCCTGCTGAGACCCTGTCTATGAGGTCCCATTTAGAACTCTTCAGGGGTCAATGGCAAGGCCCAGATAATTCCAAACAAAAGTCCTCACCATTATCCCCCTGAGAGATATCTGATGGGGCAACAAAAGAGAAGAGAAAACAGCTGGAACACCTCCTCAGTATTAGGAAAGGGGAGGAGGAGAGGTCTTAAAAGGCCTAACCCAGGGCTCCACACGAGCATCTTATCCTGTAGCTTGCCCACAAACCAAGTTTTGGGCTGTGTACTTATCTCATTCTAGTTTTCTCATTTCTTAATAAACACCTTATTCCCTTGACTACCCTATAGAATGTCCTCAAATTCCTTTATGTGACATAGTCAAGAACCTAGAAGCCCAGAACCCAAAGCATTCCACGAACAATATGAAGTATGGGAGATGACATGGAGAAAAAAGATCTTTAGGAAATGCTTGTTGGGAAAGTAAAATTGAGCGACCACTGTGAAAATCAATTTGGCATATCCTCAGAAAGTTAAGTATAGAATTACCATATGACCCAGAAATCTCACTTCAATGTACATGTCCCAAAGAATTGGAAGCAGGAATAAGAACAGCTCTCTGCACACCAATATTCATAGTAGGATTATTCACTATTGGCAAAAGATGGAAGAAAAACAAATGTCCATCAACCAATTAATGGATAAACAGTATGTGGTATACATCTAATGAAATATAAAAGAATGAAGGACTGATACATGCTGCAACATGGATGAACACTAAAGACATGTTTAGTGGGAAAAGCCAGAAACAAAAGTACAAATATTGTATGAACTCACAGTTATGAAATAATGAGAATGTGAAAACTTATAAAGTAATAAAATAGAATAAAAGTTAACAGTGACCAGGTAGGCAATGAGGAGTTAATGCTTATTTGGTGCAGAGATTCTGTTTAGGGTGATGGAAAATTTTGGTATTGGATTGTCGTGATCTAACACATTCTGAATGTAATTAAATCCCTGAAAGGTACACCTGAAAGGTTTTAAAATGGGAAATTTTAATGCATGTAAATGTTACCAGAATCTGAAAAAAAACTCACAGAACTGTACATTACAAAGAGTGAACAGGAAGGACATTTATGGACTATATATCATAGTATGATTATAGTAATATTGTTTCATCAATTGTAGCAGAGGGACCACATTAATACTGAATGTTAAAAATAGGGAAAAGTGTATTGGTTGGGAGTACAAATAGGAACATCATATTTTCTGCATGATTTTCTAACAAACCTATGACTGCTTAACAATATAATGAATATAGTGAAAAGAACTATCAAAATTATTTCCTAATGATAAAATTTGAATTTCAAGTGAAAATTAGAAATTAAGAAAAATTTCACTTTTCCAGATAAATTTACATTTTCTCAATTCTTAAAAGTCCTGACTGTTAGGTATGTTGATGATATTAACAAATATGTTTTATCATGCTAAAATGATACATGTCACATTTGTAAGTTCTGTGAACCAATATTTTCAAGATGAACAGTACTTGGTATACAAAAGCATTACAGTTTGAAACTAATCAAATTGCTAAATAAATAGTGGATGGAAATCAAAGAAATAATAATATTTGAGATTCCAGACTGGAATTATTTTTCAAGAAATCAAAACTTGCTGAGTTTTGGTGTAGAATATTTGTATTAAAGAAGTATGTGGCCAATTATATAAATTAATTATCAAATACCCCTAAAGTTTTCTACCCATAGAAGAGTGTTAGGTCATAGTTTCTTCACACTTATCTGCTGAAAAAACATATTGCAAAAGAATAAATGAATCATCCCTTCAGTAAGCCATGATTAAAGAGATTTTCAAAAGGGTAAAATAATGTCTCTCTGAAATAAATCTATTTGGCTTTGGGAAATTACATCTAAAAATGCATTATTTCATTAAAATATAATGGCTTTATTACTTTTAATACCTTAAATAATTTTTTATAATTCTATAAATTATAATTCATAATATAGCATAGAGAATTATAAATTAGTTTTCTATAATTAGACCATAAAATTTTCTTGAAACCAAAAAAACGAGATGAGTTGATTTATTAAATTGCATTAAATTGTGCTTTGCACTGTATCAAAGAATATAAAGCAGCATACTTTTGTATGAATTTTGTCTACCATTACCCTCTTTTGGGTGCAAAATTTACATGAAAATATTATAGTATGATATTATTAGATGCCTGATCATCATTTTCCCACTTATTCATCTTCAGATGCAAACCTGACTGTTTCATCTAAGTATTTTGTTTCATTCTACATTATCTTCCCATATCAGGAATCTTTATAGACTCTCTAAATGCTGAACAAATCATCAGAGTTTTGCTTTTTTGACAAAAAAAAAAAAAAAAAAACATACAGAATTTTTAGTGATTATAAATGTAGGTAAAAATCTGCTGGTGTTTTATGAAGCCCTAAGTGTCCCCATTTGTAGTGAAGTATAAAAGTCCAGGGATATTCTGCTATCATAGGTTAAATATTCATTCTCTCCTGACCAAATGCTCCATGTTAAATTATGCAACTGTATTGATAACCTGTGAGCATTAGTAGAGATTTCTATTTTTGAGTATTTATTTCCAAGTTTTTCCTTGGAGCTTCTTAACCTCTCTCACATTCTGATGCACTCTTTTTTTTTTTTTTTTTAAGATTTTATTTATTTATTCATTTATCCCCCCTTGCTGCTTGTGCTCGCTGGGTCAGCCAACCACGCTGTGCGGGCGGGCCTGCCTTCACCAGGATGCCCCGAGTACCGAACCCGGGGCCTCCCATATGGTAAATGGGAGCCCTACTGATTGAGCCACAGCTGCTTCCCTCTGATGCACCCTTGATTGTCAACTATTAATAG
>JAKSZT010037253.1:1147-22255 GCA_026826555.1 Tolypeutes matacus
CATGAACATATTATATATGCTATTTTTATTCAAACATACACAATTAAATTTTACTTGAATTAAACTAAAAGAAAATTAATCAAAGAAAAAAATGAAGAAATTTAAACATTTCAAGTAGTTGTTGTTTCTTCATAAGAGATATGTGTTCCTAGAAGAACTCTCCAGTGTTAAGGTGAAAATGTTGTTAAACATGAGGAAGTTACAGTATTATTTATTTTTACCTACCTGCTTCATTATTTGCCTACATTGACTTGTTGCTATGAAAATTTTAAGAAGTAACACATTTGTACTTCCTCTCACCTGCCCTCTGAGAGTAGGATCTTGAATTAGTTTTTGGACAAATCAAGTTTGAAGTGGCTATGAAATTTTTAAAGAGATATGAAAAGCAGAGGGATGGATAATTCTGAAATTTGTGTTTGTGAAGAGAACTCAATGGAAAGCAAAGAACAGTCACAGAAAAGGAAAGGAAGAAAAAGAAGCAACAATCAAAGAAAAAGGAGATTCTGAAGAATTAGAATGCATAAAGAATAATAGATTTCATAAAAACAATCCAGTGTCACCAGTAACAAAAAGATGTTCCCAGTGACCCTTCCTAAAGAAGACATGTGCCTTCAGTGGTTGTAAATGTGGACTAGATTTCCTCCCCACCCCTCAGAGCTCCAAAATACACCTTTGTGAGTCAGATGCTGATCAGGAGAACATCTGCCTAATAGGCTCAAAGCTACAGCCCTGGCTTCAATTTATCTCTAACACCAACATCACTAATTAGTTAAATATGTGTGCCCGCAGCTTATATTTAATTATAGATAACACCGATGAATTACAACCAAGTATCAAATATCATGGTAGGCCCATGGTTCTCACACTTGAGTGTGCTTCCAAATCCTCTGGAGGGCCTGTCAAAAGTTAGATTGCTGGTCCCGAGGCCTGGTGTTTCTGATTCAGTAGGTCTGGAGGGGAACCACAGAATACACATGTCTAACTGATTCCCAAGCAGTGCTGCAGATGCTTCTGGCTCAGGGGCCATGTGTGGAAGTCTCTCTTCTGGGCATTTTACACTCCAAAGCAGTATAGCTCTCTGCAAACCCCACATTGTTTGGTATTTCTCTGGGAAGCACTGAAGCCCGACTGTCATAAGAACATAATATGGGGAATTGATTGATTATCCTTGCAGTTTCATATCACACCTCAATTTCCAAGGCACAGAGGAAGTAGATTGCAGCATATTTGCATTTTGTTTTCAGGCATAATTTGATCTTTTGGAAATTGGTGTTTGGGGGCTGATATGTGTTAGGGAGAGGTAAGCTGGCAAGAGCACTAGGGTCTCATCTGTGTTTCGAGACTGGAAGAATATCAAACATTATATGTGGTTTAGATCTATGTGGGATTGATCATGGCTTTGGGCCTCAACTTCTGTGGCTGGGAAATAAACAGAAATGGTAGTCTCCCCCATTTCACTTTCCTTTAGGAAAAGATAGGATTGTAAACATATGGCATATAAGACAAATGGTTTTAGAGGTGAAAATTGAGTCAACTTCTTACATTGGGAGTGCAAGGGATGAAAATTAGTTGGCACATATTAGAAGCTCAAGCACAGCAAAGCATCCTATGTCCCTGCCCCCTTCAGGCAAAGCCTGGAACTGATCAAGAATCAGGTGGGACATTCTCCTTCCTCTGTGCAGGTGCAGGTGGGCAGGCACCTGCTGGGTGAGCCCTCTACTACCACCTGCTCCTGCTGGAGGCTGAGTGTGCAGCAGTCAAGTTCCTGGGAATCACCTGGGCAGGAGCCACCTGCTGCAAACTCCTCTAGGAAGGAATGAATCCCAGACCCTGGTCCCTCCGAGATACATCCTGAAGTGCTAGGGCTTTCTGGTATTTCTCAATGGATTCTAACCACCAATCTGCTGAAAAGCGGGGAATTTGGTTTTCTTTCTGGGGTCACTCAAAGAAAAATTTGCATATTCCTCACTAAAATATCTGACACCAAAAACATGTACATTCTCTGTGTTCATTTTATTTTAATTAAAACTTTTGGGAGAGAGCAAAATAATAAACAAAAAATTGTTTGAGCGTTTGGGGTATATCCAATATAATGCAAATATGGTGTTTTCAATGAAAACATGCTATCAAAATATTTTGCTATCTTTTAATAAGTTGATTCTTGAGAAAGTCAAGCACGTTGAAAAATATGAACCAGAAGAAACTGTTCCATTAGACTATTTAATGTAAGATTTTCAAAGTCTCACATGAATTTTGATAAATAATTTACTTGTATCTACTGAAATTCTTAATTGGTATTTCAAATGTTGGATTAGTGTAAAATTAAGGCAATAATTACCTATATTTACCTATGTGGGCTAAATACCTATAAAACCCTCAAAAGCTTCTGTTTGTCTATCTCTTTCTCATTTTCATGATAACTTGCTGATTCAAAAGAACTAGTGGAAATTGAAGGATGCATCTCCATTGAAAGATTTGCAAGGTGCACCATCTGCTGGCCAGCCAGTAAAGTGAAAGAAGACAGGCCTCTTTCTCCTGTTTCTTTCCCAGGTAGGATAGATCTGGTCAAGCCCCATTAGTGACTCCCTGCCCCAGTTTTGATTACTTACACAGGACAATCTTAAAGTTTTAGAAAAATTTAATCCAAATATCAAAGAAGAGCTGGGAAATAAAATCACTATGCAAGAGAGAGAAATTAATTGATCAACAAAGCAACATCATCAACATAATCAGATGACAAGATATCAACAAAAGACAAAAACCCAGAGGGATATTTACTCATCAGATCCCACACCCACTGACCTCTTCTGTGCTCATTTCCTGAGCAACCTTCTTGGTAAAGCTTTTTGATCTGATTCAAAGTTTCCCGAGGAATCCAATACATATCAACATCATTCTGATTTGATGAACTTATTTCTACTTTCTGTTGTGGTCTTTTGTGCTTTCTAGATTCTAGGAGTTGATGAAGGCCAGCAACAATGAATAGCCCAAGACTGGCAAAGAACATATATATACATAGAGATTGTTTCTCCAACTAACCATCCTCTTTTTCACTAATTGTAACTGTTTGATTAAAGACAACATCTTGGAATATATAGCCATTCAAATATTTGTAGTTCAGATGGATGACTAGACCAAAAGTTTGACTACCCATGGGGTCTGCAGGAATGAAGGAGTACTCAAATTTGCTTGTCTCTGGGTGGTACTACAGTGTTCAGAGGAAGAGCTGTGAAATTCTGTATATAAAACTGGTAGTCCGAAGGATAACAGAATGAGGCATCTAGGGATTCAACAATAAAGTCTTTTGCACCTTTGTCTGTAAGGCCTACCAGGAGCTTCACCATGTTATCTACTGGAATATCTTCTCCTTTCCAAATAGGATAGTTGTATCTGCACTTAATGATTTAGGTTCACTAGATACATCTTCTTCACATTTTGCCAAATCTATGGGCTCATCTTCCACTTCAGCGTCATGATCTTCATCTTCAATTATTGAATCTTCCATGGTTTCTTCATCCTTTATGAGATCTTGATCCACTGCTAATGAGACTCCAGAGCAGCCTCTGAAAAAGAGGGTGGCAGGGAACATGAGGGAGAGATGCAGAAGCAGACAGGGAGCAAGTCTCATGGCGCCACTGGTAAGGTGTGTACCACTCTTGAACCAGTGCTTTCTGAGGCTCAATGTAATAGCGGTTACGCTTTATCCCACCTCAGATGGCAGAGGCAGCGAAAACACCATGCACTGGCTTCTGACCTGACCCCCCTCTGATGGACAAATTCTGTCAATGTGTGTCTTGGAGGATTTTTCTTCTTTTTAAATAAAAGTGTTAGTGGTATAAATTTCCCCCTCAGCATTGCCTTTGCTGTATCCCATAAGTTTTCATATGTTGCGGTCTTGGTTTCATTCGTCCCAAGATATTTACTGTTTTCTCTTGCAATTTATTCTTTCAGGCATTGATTATTTAAAGGAGTGTATTATTTAACTTCCATATATTTGCGGATTTTCCAGTTCTCTGCTTGTTATTGATTTCCAGCTGCATTCCATTATGGTCAGAGAAATGTTTTTGTAAAATTTCAATCTTTTAAAATGTTGCAACTTTTCTTGTGACCCAAAAAGTTGTCTATCCTGGAGAATGATCCATTTGCACTTGAGAAGAATGTATATCCTTCTGTTTTGGGGTGAAATGTTCTGATATGTCTGTTAGTTCTAGTTCATTTAACATATTATTCAAGTTCTCTGTTTCCTTATTGATCTTCTGTTTAGATGTCCTATCTATTGATGAGAATGGTGTATATAAGTCTGCAACTATTATTGTGAAGATGTCTGTTTCTCCTTCAGCTTTCCCATTGTTTGCTTCATGTATTTGGGGGCACTTCAGCTAGGTTGTTAGGTGCATACATATTTATTATTGTTATTTCTTCTTGGTGCATTGCTCCTTTTATTAATATATAGTGTCTTTCTTTATCTCTTATAATGGCTTTGGACTTGTAGTTTTTTGTTTTTTGTTTTTGTCAATATTACTATAGCTACCCCAACTCTAGTTTGTTATCATTTCCATGGAATATCTTTCTCCATCCTTTCACTTTGTACCTATTTGTGTCTCTGTGTCTAAGGTGAGTCTCTTGTAAAAAAACATATAGTTGCGTCATGCTTTTATATCTATTCTGCCAATCTCTGCCCTTTATTGGGAAGTTTAATGCACTAACATTCTGTGATATTACTATGAAGGCAGTGCTACTTCAGCCATTTTGTCCTTTGGTTTTTTTTTTGTTGTTGTTTGTTTGTTTGTTTGTTTTTATAAATATATATGCATATATGTGTATTTGCTTACAAAAATGTTATATATATATATATATACACATATATTTTAAGAGGTGCTTAGATTACCCAAAATATTACTCGGAACCCACTGGGATTCCCATGTTGCCCACCTCCCACACTTCCCACCACATCCCACACAAACATCTCCCACAAGTCAGCACACACCACTCAGAACTGAGTGGGAGAGAGTGTGGTCTACAGTGTGAACTGTGGTCTATGGTTGGTGGCAAGGCTCCAGGATGTGTAAGTTCATTGAGGGTGGTGGGCCACACTTGTGGGAGATGTTTGTCCTTTGGTTTTTATATGTCATATGTTTTTTGTCTCTTTTTTCCTTTACTGCAACTTTCTTTTTGGTATAGTTGATCTATTATGATGTATAATACTGATCCTTTTCTCATTTCTGTTTCTGTATATTTTTAAATATTTGCTTTTTGATTATTCTGGGGTTTATATCACACAACCTACATTTATAATGTACTAATTTGAAAAGATACCAACTTAGCTTCAATAGCATATGTGTTCTCTGCTCCCACATTCCTCTATTTCCCCTCTTTATGCTGTTTTTGTCCCACTTTATGTCTTTACATTTTTCAAGTCTTTTTATCAGGATATATGCCTTTTTCTTGTTCAATGGTATTCTGACTCATAGGAATCAAAAAGTAATGTTGTATATGAAGATAGAACTACTGGGCTTTGCACTTACCCTTTGTGTTAGCTTTACTGATGATCTTCATTTCTTCACATTTCTTGAGGTCACTCTCTCCTGTCTTTTCCTTTCAGCCTGCAGAACTCCCTTTAGTAGTTCTTGGAAGGTAGGCCTTTTGTCAACAAACTCTCAGTTTCTGTTTATCTGTGAATATTTTAAGCTCCCCTCATTTTTGAAGGACAGTTTTTCCAGGAAAAGAATTTTTGACTGGTAATTTTTTCTTTCACTACCTTAAATATATCATACCACTGCCTTCTTGCCTCCATGGTTTCTGATGAGAAATCAGCACTTAGTTTTATTGAAGATCCCTCATATGTGATGAATCACTTTTCTCTTGCTGCTTTCAGAATTGTCTCTTTAAAATCTTTGGCATTGGACATTCTGATTAGCATTTGTCTCAGTATACATCTATTAGTATTTTTTCTGTATGTAATACATTGCACTTCTTGGACATGAATACTTATGTCTTTCATAAGAATTGGGAAATTTTGGGTCATTATTCCCTCAAATATTCTTTCTTCCCCCTTTCCCTTCTCTTCTCAATCTGGGATACCCATGATGCATTTGTTTGTGTGCTTCCTGTTATCACTCATATCCCTGAGACTGCTCATTACTATTTGTTTATCTATCTGTTCTTTTGACTGTATGATTTTAATTTCCTTTCTAATTGTTCACTGATTCTCTGTTCTGTCTGTTCAAATCTGCCCTATGCCTCTAGTGTATTTTTCCTTCTATTGGTTGTTTTTTTAATATCAATTTTATTCATGCACATTAATAAAGCATATGATTTATTTAAAATGTAGCATCAATGGTATTTGGTTTAATCACATCATTGTGCCTTAATCACTTCAGTCATTATTAAAGCATTTTCATCATTTCAATAATAACAAACAACAAACAAACAAACAAGTAAATTCCTCACTTCTCAATCTCTCTGTTTCCCCTGCTGTACACAGGTGCTATTTCTGGTTATTCTTGCACAATTATTTATTTGTTTGTTGAGCGTCACATGCTATCTATCCAAAGTGTAAAACCAATGGCTTTTTTTCAGCTGTTAAAAATGCCTTTGTCACAAAATTGAAAATTAAATAGAAATATAGATTGAAAAATTACAATTTTAAACCAGAGTTTTAATATAATCAATTATAAAAAAAAAAGTATAGCAAGAAACATTTATAAATGTAAATAATAATTAAAATATACTAGAAATTAATTATAACATAATTCTAATTTTTATATTACAGCTTTACCTATTGGATAAAATAATCTATAAGGGTGAAATAAATTATTGGTTTAGTTATTTGATTTCCATTTAGGCCACAATTCTTTCTAGATAATCAAATTCCTATTTGGGAATTCTTCACATCTTATTGGAATGAATTACAGAAGATAACAATTTTCCAAGTCATAATTTTATGTGGCAGAAAAACTCAAAATCTTGTTCAACGTAGTCTTGCTACATCATGAAATTTCAATTTCAATTTCAATTTCAATCATGGAATTGAAACTTAGCCTATTGTTATGGGGTGCCTAAGGGTTGCCTCCTGAGAGCCTCCTTGTTTCTCAAATGTGGCCTCTCTCTAAGCCAAACTCAGCATATGAATGCATACCTTCCACCCGACATGGAACATGCCTCCTGGGGATGAGTCTTCCTGGCACTGACAGATTGCTACCAAGTGCCAACTGGCAATGCAACTGGAAAAAGACTTTGAATAAAAGGGGGAAAGGTAAAGACAAATGAGTTTATATGGCTAAGAGACTTCAAAATCTATTGGGAGGTCATCCCAGAGGTGACACTTATGCACATCTCAGTAGGATCTAACATAATTCCAAAGTGGATATCACCCCAAATAGTGAGGTTCCTGAGGGTTCTGGAGACACCAGACCGTATGTCAGGGTGGACAGTTCTGGAGTTCAGTGCCTTGCCAGTGGGCCCTACTTTGGAGTTTGTGCTTCTGAGAGTGACAGAGTTGGACTCAACTATGTTTTCCTTGCACATGGCTCATCTGTCCCTTCTATTCAAATCTATACTTGGTGCTGGAGTTTGTAGGTGTATGTCCAATGACTTTAATCTTTGGGCTGTCCTTGTGTCAGCTGGGCCTTGAACCTTGGTGGAGCAGCAACATGTACTCTACAGCTAATTGGACTCACCAAGGACAACTGGCAGGCAGGTGATGATGGACAATGGCCATCCCAGGGAAGGGAGAGAGTCTGCAACTCCAGGCAGGATAATCCCATCCATCTTCCCCAAGGGATATAAGCTCCCTCTCAATTGGAGGTGGAGCAGACATCAACATCCCAGGCTCCTCAAGATGGGGGAAAGAGCTATGGACTAGAGTGGACGTACTGGTAGACGACTATATACATATTGTGATTCAAGCAATGGAAGAAATTACAACACTGATGGGGAGCCAGTGGCCACTGAAGGCTCTGAGGGCAGGAAGAGGGAAAAGAAATTGTAATTCAGGGGATTTTTCAGGACTTGAGAATTGTCCTGAGTGACATTGCAATGACAGATATAGGCCATTTTATATCATCATATAACATGCAGAACTGTGTGTGAAAGAGTGTGGTCTACAATGTGAACTATGGTCCATGCTTACTGGCAAAGCCCCAGGATGTGTTTATCAATTGCAATTAATGTGCCACACTAATGAAGGATATTTATGTGGGACATTGTGGGAGGTGTGGGAGGTGGTGTATATGAGAGTCCCTATATTTTCTGTGTAACATTTATGTAATCTAAGTATCTTTTTTAAAAATTTTAAAAAATAAAAATCAATAAATTTTTTTAAAAAGGGTTAAAGAAAAATGAAGTATCCAAAAATATTTCTCTTCTCCAGGTTTCCTCAATTAAAAGCAAGTGTTTATTTTGTATGAAAAAAATTACAGAATTTTGATCACAGGAACAATTTTTCAAATGCACTTAATGATTATTGTTCATCTACTATAATGTTGTTATTTTACATTTATCTGGTCTATCCCTGCTCTTTTCTGCTTACTATTTACATGGAATACCTTTTTCAACCTTTTACTTTAACCTGGGTGTGTCCTTATGTCTGAGGTTGGTCCCTTGTAGACAACATATAGATGGCATAAATATTCTTTATAAAGGCCAACACTTTTCTGGTACTTTGCATCAGCACCTCTTTGGCTAACTAACACACCTTCAGTTTACCCTTCCTAATAATCTTCATTTCTAAACTCTTCTCCATATCTCTTGCCCTTGCTTTTTCCTTTCAGCTGCAGCACCCCCTTTTGTATGTCTTGAAAATCTGGTATTTTGGTAACATATTCTAGCAGTTTTTGTTTGTCTGTGAAGACATTGAACTCACCCTCATTTCTGAAGGACAGCTTTGCCAGATACACAATTATTGGCTGGCAGTTTTTATCTTTCGGTACCTTAACTACATCAATCTACTTTCTTCTCTCTCCATGGTTTCTGATGAGAGGTTCAACACTTAATCTTATTGAGTCTCCCTTGTATGTGATGCTTTGCTTTTTTCTTGCTGCTTTCAGAATCCTCTCTTTATATCTGATACTTGTCATTCTGTATAGTAGTGTCTCTTGGTAAGTCTATTCAGATTTATTCTGTTTAGGGTGCATTGTCCTTCTTGCATATTGATATTTATGTTTCATAAGGGTTGGGAAGTTTTCTGTCATTATTTCCTCAACTATTCTTTCTGCCCCTTTCCATTCTCTTCTCCTATTGGGATACCAGTAATGTGAATGTTTGTGCATTTCACATCATCATTCAATTCCCTGAGACTCTGTTCCATTTTTTCCATTCTCTTCTCTTCCTGTTCTCTTGCCTTTTCCAGTTCAGATGTTCTGTCTTTGAAATCACTAATCCTGTCTTCAAGCAATTCAAATCTGCTCTTATGTGCCTCAGATGTACTTTTAATCTCATCCATTTTGTCTTTCATTCCCATAAGCTCTGTTAGTTTTCTTTTCAGGCTTTCAAATTGATCTTTATGCTCACCCAATGCCTTCTGAATATTTTATATTTCCTTAGTATTATTTTCTTTAAATTCTTTGGGGGTGATTTAGAAGAGTTGTGTGATTATCACTGATTAATTGTCTTAAATCCTGTATCTTTCAGGATATTTGGTTTGTTCCTTTGGCTGGGCCATCTCTACCTATTTCCTAGTATGGCTTGTAATTTTTCGCTGATATTTAGGCATCTGAATATGGAGGTGAAATTACTCTGATGACTAATTTCTCTCTTTTGCCTGTTGTTTTTTTCACAGCTCTTCTTTGATATTTGGTTCAACTTATTCTAAGATTTTAAAATTGCCTAGATTAAGTTTTCAACATCAGTCCAGGGATTCACTATGAGGCACAGAGTTTCTCCCAGGAGTTGAATACAGAGGGTGCAGTTTTTGTTCACACAGTTTCCAGACTAGCCAGCAGATGGTGTTAGTCAGAACACCTTTCCATGGAGGTGTTTCAGTCTCAGCTTTCATGTGTTTCTGTATTGAATCTCAAGATGGGAGATACAAAGTAGGCTTTGTTGGCTGAATTCACTGACAAAAAGCACCCATACCTCCCCTTCCTTTTCTATTGAAACACCTGACAAGGAGGAAGATAACTGTTCCCCTCTTAGATGGTCGCAGTGAGCCATGTGTTTTACCCCAGGTTTTTATCTTGTGGATGGAAGAGTGGAGCCCCTTCTGGCTACCAGGGGGGCTTGGTGACTCATGTATTTCTTTTGGCTTCTTTGTCTCTCTGTCCCTGACCCTCCTGGGAGTTGTGTATCACTGTCCTGGTCTGCTGGCCCCCAAAGCAGGTCCCTCAGGCATCTTTTGGTTTTCTCCATTGTTTTTGTGAGAGCATTCAACTCTCTATTAGCCCATCTCTATCTTCCTCTTGTGTATATTCAATATCTACTATAGTGACTTTCACCCACATATTTCTGTTAGGTTTCTTGTTATAGTTTCAAATTCTTCTTTATGCTCACACATTGTATTCTTAATATCCTTTATCCCTTTATCCATATTTTTCTTCCTCTTGATTTGATTTTGGGCATTTGTTTCTACTTCTATGATTAGTTTTTCCAAATTCTGAGTCTCATCTGAATTTTCAATTTCTTCCCTTGACTGAGCCATATTTGCCTGTTTCTTGGTATGACTTGTAATATTTTGCTGATATCTAGGCATCTGCTTATCTTGATGAGTTAACTCTGAAGTTCAGGTTCTCTCTCTTATTTAGAGTTATATTGTTGATTGGCTTTGTGTTAAGTCTCTTCTCTGATGTTTGGTCCAACTTATTCTGGGGCATTAGAATAGCCAGAGTTTAACTGTTCAGATTTTCTCAGGTCTCCTTCATCTAATTCTTCCCATGAATACGTGGTACAATTTTTAAGATTGCAATTTTGTGCAATTGTTTCACCTGCAGGAGAAAGCTTCCTTTCCCCTTCCTTCTCTAGGAATCTTGGTATGTTCTATTGCTTTGTGAAGAATTTTCTTCAAAGCTCCTAGGTTTGTTTTAAATTCTTTCCCTCACTTGGTGTCCCCTTTTCATTACAGATTATAGTTCTGGGACTATCCTGTCTTATTGCATTCAGTTCTTATCCCTTTCCATTTTTCCATTATTCTTTCTATAACACTTTTATGCCTCTGGTTTCTTTCTCTTTAGGGTATCTATCCTGGGTAGCCAGGTATAGTCAATCCAGAAAGGTGGATTACTACAGAAAATTTCATTTTGCCTTTAAGGAGTCCAGCTGACAGTAATAGGCTTCAGTGAATTCAGCACGTGACCACTGTTCTGCTGCATTTTCCCTGCCCCACCTCCCAGTGCCCTTTTGTTTGCAGCACTCATCAACAGCTGGTGTTCTGCCCAGGGTCTCTGTGGTCTTCAGTCCCTGTACCTGGATATGTGTGGAGCTCTAACTCACTCTGTGAATTCCTCTAGAGTCTTTGTCCCTGGTAGGAGGGACCAGGACCACTACCTCTGGAGTGGTCAATCTTCTTAGATTCATGGTATCTTCTGAGCAGCTGGAGCAGTATTCTCATCCTCCTCATCCAGGTTACCTTCTCAAGTATGCAAACATTGGTAGTACTTTTTCACTAACCTATACCAGTATGCCTGCCCCCGGTGGACCAAGGTGTTTTTCTGACATCAAGCCCAGGAATGAACAGTCACAAGCTTGCAGATGATCAGCCCATCTTTGATCAGCTTCTGAATCTGCTTCTGAGATTTGACAACAGCGATTTCATTGGTCTCAATGGGGCCCAACCAAACCTTCTTTCTGCAGTGCAGGACACTGGAACTGAGCCTTTTCTGAAGCTCGTGCATACTCATAGCTGTGGCAGCAGTGCCAAAAGGTACCATAGCATTTTGAGGATGTTGAAATTTGGATAAATATTTATTTAAAGACTTACAGCATAACACTGTACTCGGTATAATGATGATACCCACATTATTTAGACTTAGCATAGAGTGAAACTTCTGCTAAATTCTACCTGCCTTTCTAAAACTTTTAGAGCAAAACAAAAAGTTCCACCAAGTGGCACTGTTACTACACAAAAAATGACTTTTTGAAGTGCAATTCAAGTATTAATACAACCTGCTTTTTAGAACAGTAAGTACTTTTTCTTTACACATTAAAACGTGTGACACTAGGCTCTTTCACAAATATATCTGGGTTTAAATATAACCAGGGGAAGCAAACATGGCTCAAGCAGTTGGCCACCTCCCACATGGGAGATCCTTGGTTCAGTCCCCAGTGCCTCCTAAAGAAGACAAGCAAGACAGCAAGCTGATGCAATGGGGTGGTGCAGTGAGCTGACACAACAAGATGATGCAACAAGATGATGCAACAAGATGACACAAGAAGAGGAAATAAACTGAGAGACACAGCAAGCAGGGAATGGACGTAGCTCGAGCCAAAGGTTGCCTCCTTCCCACGTGGGAGGTTCTGGGTTCAGTTCCCAGGGCCTCATAAAAAAAGAAGATGAGCACACAAGTAACGGACAGAGTGATCAGACAGAGAGCACAAAAAAAGTGGCAGAAGTGGAGAGAAGTAAACAAAATAAATCTTTAGTAAATAAATAAATAAAACCAGAATACAATCATTCAAATTACTGGCAATATTTGTTAATATGTGCAATTCAAAGTGGACATTTTTATCTATTTTATTCTGTATTTTTAAAGAAGCTTTAGATTACATAAATGCTATATAGACAATATAGGGGATTCTTATATGCCCCATCCCCTTCCCCTCCCATTCTTTCCCCCATTAACATCTTTCATTAGTGTGGTGAATTTGTTACAGTTGATGAACACATATTGAAACATTGCTACTTACCATGGTCTATACTTTACATTATGGTTTACACTTTGCACTGGACAATTTTATAGGTTTTGACAAAATGTATAATGACCTGTATCCATTATTGCAATATCATGCAGAACAATTCCAATGTCACAAAAATGCCCCATATTACATACACCTAATCTTTCCTCTCCCTCTCTTCAGAACCTCTGGTGACCACTGTCTTTATATCAATGTTACAAGTTCTTCCATAACTAGAATAATAATAAGTCTGTTTTGGTCCATAGTTGCATTTCTCCCTTATATGTGTTCATTCCTTAATCTTGAGGATTTGGCTTGGTGATGCCCACTCTGCTTCTGATTGAAAGGGGTTAGATCCTATGGGGCAGATGGATGGAATATTTTGTCTGCAGTTGTAGATATTCTGTTTTCTGAGATGGGTGATTTCCATCATCATCCTTTTGTTAGTTGTCCTGGGTCAATCCAATGAACAAGAGAGTGGATGTTGGCTGCAACTCTGCTAAGATTCAGGGCTCAACCAGATGACAAAGCCGCTGCCTGAGGCTAGATTTAAGTCTCTGGAACATGTATTTAAATAGGTATAGTGCTAATTATAGGTTCAAATAAAAGGGGCAGAAGAACCATCTCTAGGAAAATTATAAGTGAATCTAACTGTGAAACATTGGGGATATAAGGTGTCATATATTTCAAGGTAAGACCCTCCGAAGGGGTGCCAATTTCCTGGAGTTTTCTGCCCTGCCTATAGTGTCCAAATGTCTCTAGAGCACTCAGAAACACCCCTGATTGAGGCACTGCTTACTGTGGCAGTCAATGAGATCTTCCTGAAATGTGCATAAGCATAACCTCTGGAATGACTTCCCAACTCACTTTGAAATCTCTTAGCCATAAAAACTCATTTGTATTTAATATTTCCCTCTTTTGGTCAAGGTAATTTTCCAAATGCATCACTGGTTGGAGCTTAATAATTATCCCTCATGTGGCACTTCTTAGATATGTATATTTATATCTTTCATAAGAGTTGGGAAAATTGCCTACCACAAGAATATGATGATATTTTCTAACACTTTCTTCTAGGAGTTTTATGGTTGTTGCTTGTATATTTAGGACTTTGATCCGGTTTGAGTTAATTTTTTGTAAGGTGTAAGATAAAGGTCCCCTTTGTTTCTTTTGGATATGGCTATCTATTTTGCCCAGCACCATTTGTTGAATAGACTGTTCTGGCCCAGCTGGGAGGGCTTAACATTCTTGTCAAAATCACTTGACCATATATGTGAGGGTCTATTTCTGAGTTCTCCATTCACTTCTGTTGTTCTGTGTGTCTGTCTTTATGCCAATACCATGCTGTTTTACCACTATAGCTAAGTAATATGCTAAAATTCTGGAAGTGGGAGTCCTCCAACTTTATGCTTTTTAAAAGATGGTTTTGGCTTACTCATCCAAAGAAATTGGATAATTGGCTTTTTCATTTATGCAAAAAACACTGTTGGGATTTTTATTGGGATTGTGTTGAATCTATAAATCAATTTAGGTAGATTGACATCTTAAAAATATTTAGTCTTTCAGTCCATGAACATGGAATGTCCTCCCATTTATTTAAATCTTCTTTAGTTTCTTTTAACAATGCTTTGTAGTTTTCTGAATATGGACCCTTTATGTCCTTTGTTAAGTTTATTACTGAATTTTTTATTCTTTTAGTGAATATTATAAATGGAATTTTTTTCTCATTTCCTTCTCAGTTTGCACATCAGTAATGTATAGAACACTATTGCTTTTTGCATATTCATCTTGAATCCCTCCACTTTGCTGATCCCATCTATTAGTTCTATTACAAATTTTGAGGATTTTTTCAGTGTTTTTTAGATATAGGATCATAACTTCAGGGAATAATGAAAGTTTTACTTCTTCCTTTCTTATTTGGGTGCATTTAACTCCTTTATTTAGCCTAATTGGTCTAGCTAGAATCTCTAGCATAATATTGAATAACAATGGTGACAGTGGGCATCCTTGTCTTGTTCCTGATCTCAGCAGGAAAGGTTTCAGTCTTTTACCATTGAGTACAATGCTAGCTGTAGGTTTTTCATATAGGTACTTTACCATATTGAATAAGCTTCCTTCTATTCCTATGTTTTAGGATGTGTTATCAAGAAAAGGTGCTGTATTTTGTCAAATACCTTTTCTGCATGAATCAAGAGTATCATGTGATTTTTCTTCAGTTTATAAATGTGGTTTATTACACGAATTGATTTTCTTGTGTTGAACCACCCTTGCATACTTGGGATAAAACCTACTTGATTGTGGTGTATAATTCTTCTTTGTGCTGTTGGATTCTGTTTGCAAGTGTTTTTTTAGGATTTTTGCATGTGTATTCATGAGAGATATTGCTCTGTAATTTTCTCTCTTTTTTTTTGGCAGAATTTTTATCTAGTTTTGGTATTAGGGTAATGTTGGCTTCATAGAATTGAGTTTGGTAACATTCTTTCCTGTTCAATTTTTTTTGGAAGATCTTGACCAACATTGGGATTAGATCGTCCACGAATGATTGGTAGAATTCATCTGTAAAGCCATCTGGCCCCTGACTTTTCATCTACGGGAAATTTTTGATGACTGTTTCTATTTCTTGGCTTGTGATTGGTTTGTTGAGGTCTTCTATTTCTTCTAAAGTCAGTGTAGGTGTTTCACGTGTTTCTAGG
Source organism: Tolypeutes matacus (assembly GCA_026826555.1). NCBI lineage: Eukaryota > Metazoa > Chordata > Mammalia > Cingulata > Chlamyphoridae > Tolypeutes > Tolypeutes matacus. The sequence goes on from JAKSZT010037253.1 coordinate 16,663, forward strand.
AATCTGTCCATCTCTACATTGCTTAGTTTTTTGGCATACAGCTGTTCATAGTATCCTCTTATGATCTTTCTTATTTCTATAGTGTCAGTGGTAATGTCCCCTCTGTCATTTCTGATTTTATTTATTTGTGTTTTCTCTGTTTTTCTCTTTGTCAGTCTAACTAAGTGTTTGTTGCTATTGTTGATCTTCTCAAAGAACCAAATTTGGATTTTGTTGATTCTATTTTCTTTTTGTTGTTCTCAATTTAATTTATTTCTGCTTTGATTACTGTTTCTTTCCTTTGGCTTTGTTTGGGATTAATTTACTGGGTTTTTCTTCCTAGTTCCTCCAGGTGTAAGCATTGAGGACTCTAAATTTCTCTTTCAGCACTGCCTTTGAAGTGTCTCATAAGTTTTGATATGTTATGTTCTCATTTTCATTTGTCCCAAGATATTTGCTAAATTCTCTTGCAATCTCTTCTTTGACCCAATAATTATTTGGGATGTGTTGTTTAATCTCCATATATTTATGAATTTTCCCTTTTACATCAATTATTGATTTCCAGCTTCATTCTGTTATGATCAGAAAAGGTGTTTTGTATAATTTCAATCTTTTAAATTTATTGAGACGTGTCTTATGACACAATATATGGTCTATCTTGGAGAAGGATCCATGGGCACTTGGAAAGAATCTATATCCTGCTGCTTTGGGATGCAATGCTCTATAGATGTCTGTTACGTCTAGTTCATTTATCATATTATTCAATTTCTCGGTTTCTTTATTTTTCCCGTCCAGATGTTCTATCCAATATTGAGTGGTGTATTGAAGTCTCCACCTCTTATTTTATTGATATCTATTTCTCCCTTCAGTTTTGCCAGTGCCTCATGGACCTCAGGGCACTCATGTTAAGTGCATAAATATTTAGTATAGTTATTTCTTCTTGGTGAGTTTCCCCTTTTATTAATATACAATGTCCTTCTTAGTCTTTTATATAAATTTTGAATTCAAAATCTATTTTCTCCAATATTAGTATTGCTACTCCAGCTCTTTTTTGGTTACTCTTAACATGGAATATCTTTTTCCAGCCTTTCACTTTTAACCTGGTTGCATCCTTACATCTGAGGTGGGTCTTTTGTAGACAACATATAGATGGCTCATATTTTTTTAAATCCATTCTATCAATCTATGTCTTTGATTGGGTAGTTCAAGCCATTGACATTCGATGTTATTACTAAAAAGACATTACTTACTTCTTCCATTTTGGCTCTCTGTTGTTATAACATTGCATAGTTTTTTTCCATAACCTTTAGTTTATCCTTCCAAATAATCTTCATTTCTACACTCTTCTCCAAATCTCTTGCCCTTGTCTTTTTTTCCTTTTAAGCTGCAGTACTCTCTTTAGTGTCTAATATTTTCCTTGCCTTTTGGTAACATATCCTATCAGTTTTTGTCTGTGAAGTTTTTGAACTCACCCTCATTTTTGAAGGCCAATTTTGACAGATACATAATTCCTGGGCAACAGTTTCACTCTTTCAGTACCTTGAATACATCATGCCACTTTCCTCTTGAGTCCATGGTTTCTGATGAGAGGTCAGCACTTAATCTCATCAAGTTTCCCTTGTATGTGATATTTTGCTTTTTCCTTGCTGGTTTCAGAATCCTGTTTTGTCTCTGGTATTTCTCATTCTGAATAGTAAGTCTCTGGGTAGGTCTATTTGAATTTGTTTTCTTTGGGGTCCATTGTCCTTGGATATTGGTTTTTATGTCTTTCATAAGGGTTCAGAAGTTTTCAGTCATTATTTCCTCAAATATTCTTTCTGTCCTTTTTCCATACTCTTCTCCTAATGGGACACATATTTCAGATGTTTGTGCATTTTGCATTGCCATTCAATTCCTTGAGACTCCCTTCCATTTCTTTCCATTCTCTTCTCTTTTTATTCTCCTGTCCTTTCCAGTTCAGATGCTCTGTCTTTGAAATCACTAATTCTGTTTTCAAGCAATTCAAATCTACTCTTATTTGTCTCATCCATCATGTCTTTCATTTCCATAAGTTCTGTTACTTTTCCTTACAGGCTTTCAAATTCTTTATGCTCACCTGGTGTTTTCTTAATAACCTTTATTTCTTTAGTCATATTTTCTTTATATTCTTTGGATTGATTTAGTAGAGTTGTGTGATAATCACATTAATTGACTTAAATCCTGTATCTTTTTAGGATATTTGGTTTGTTCCTTTGGCTGGGCCATCTCTTCCTGTTTATTAATATCACTTGTAATTTTTTGCTGATGTATAGGCATCTGAATATGTTGGTGAAACTACTCAGATGGCCAATTTCTCTCTTGCCTACTGTTTTTTTCATGGCTATTCTTTGATATTTGGTTCAACTGATTCTAAGATTTTTAAATTGTCCAGCTTAAATTTTCACAATCAGGCCAGGGACTCACTAGTGGGGTATAGATTTTCTCCCAGGGTTCAGGATATTGAGAGAACTGAAACAGTTTTTGTCCATGCAATTTCAAGACCAGCCAGCAGATGATGCTAGTCAGCACACCTTTCCAAACAGGTGTTTCAGTCTCTGCTTTCCTGCATTCCTGTGTTAAACCTCCAGAGCAGAAACTCAAAGGGGCTGGGTGAATTCACTGCAGAAAAGCACCAACTCCCTTTCCCTTTTTCCTTGAAACAGATGACATGGAAGAAGATGTCTGTTCCCCTCTCAGTCAGCTACAGTTAGCCAGGAGTTTTACTCCTGCTTATTATCTTGTGAGTGGGAGAGGGGAGAACTTCCTAGCTGACCCAGGTTGTGGTAACTCACATTTGTTGTTTCATGTTCTTTGTCTGTGTCCTTCATTCTCCTGGGAGTTGTGTAGCACTGACCTGGTCTTCTGACCCCCAAAGTAAGTCCCTCAGACAGTTTTGGCTCTTTTTCCATTGTTTCAGCCCTGTCTTTTACTCCAATGCCCTCTCACCACAATTCTATTCTTAATAATCTTTATCTCTCTAGCCGTATTTTCTTTCATATCTTTGAATTGATTTAGTAAAAAGTTTGTTTGAACTTTTTTGATTAGATGTTCCAAACTCTGCATCTCCTCTGAAGGTTTAGTTTTTTTCCTTGATTTAGCCATATATTGCTGTTTTTATATATTTTTTGTCATGCTTTGCAATTTTTTACTGATATCTAGGCCTCTAATTATCTTCATGAGTTAACTCTTTCAGTATGTTTATCCTTCTAATCTCAGGTTTTACTGTTTACTCCTTTGAGTTAAGGCACTTTGGCACTGGATCCAACTTCTTGTACATCTCTATAATACCCCATGTTTGATGACATTTTTTCAGCACTGCTCCATCTGGTTCTTGCCCAGGATATGTGGTATAATATTTAAATTGCACTTTTTGTGCAATTGTTTCAGCCCCAGGAGAAATCTTCCTTTCCTTTGTTCCTCCTCTAGGAATTTTGGTCTGGTTTGTGTGTAAGCAGAATATTTTCCCCATCTCCTATGTTTTGTTTAAATTCTCACTCTAAGTGCCCTGTTTGCCTTACACTTTCTTGTTCTGTAACCCTCCTGTTTTACCCACTCTTTTCTGTCTCTCTCTGAAGCTTTTGTGCCTGTGGTTCCTTCCTTGTTAGTATACCTTCCCCTAGGGAGCTATGGGGTTAAACCAGAAAGGTGAGTCACTCGAAAAGACCTTTTTGCATTTAGGTGGTCCAAACAACAGAAACTGGATTGAGTTAGTGTGTCACATTCCAGCCATCTCTCTTCTTCTCTCCCCTCAATCACTTTTGTATGTAGCACTCCTCAGCAACTTGTATTCCACCAAAAGTCTCAGTGCACTTGGTTCCCTGTGTCTGGATAAGTGTGATCTTAAAACTCACTGCTCTGAGTATCTCTATAATCTGTGACTCTGGTCAGAAGGACCTTGTTCAATGCCCCTGAGGAACTTCCATGCTTTACAGAACCAAGTGAGGGGGAGAGAATTGGACTGATGAGACTAGGATGAAAATGCCTAACCTGATAGTTTTCTTTTTCTCAATTCAGTATTTTTGGGGTCCTTCTCTAGTCTCTACCATCATTCAGTGTCCTAAAAATGTGGGATTTGTCCTTTTATTTGTTGAAACTTGGGGAGGTTTTTTGAGGGGATACCTTATGTTGCCATTTTTATGACATCACCCCTTTTGGGAAGATATGTCTGGTGAGAGGCAAATGCATTCTCCATGGGAAACTGCACCCTTTGGGACTCTTTGCACCTTCTCATCCATGACATATTCTAATTGATCTTTAGGGATTATGGGTCCCTGTACCTTTTCCTAACCCAATTGATTCCCATTTCCCTAAGTAGACTGCCTGGGAGAGAAAACAGGAGGAGGTCTCTGTGTGGAGCAGAAAAATGTTGACAGCGCAACACAAGTCTTTCTTTTTCTTTTAGAGATGAACTGGTTGACATTTGAAATCCATCGTCACATAAAAGTTAAAATGAGGGCTTATCTATTGAAAAAGGAGAGAGATAAGGAAGAAGAAGAGTTGAGGATATCCAGGATAGGCTCTAAAGAGAAAATTAAGTGATGATTTAATAAGGAAGAAAGAATAAGGCCTTTAGAAATATTTCAGTAATTCTAGAAAAATCTGTTACTGGAAACTTTAAAGTATTAATAGACTTTATAACTTATTTATTAAATGTCATTAGTTTTGCTGATATCAACTTTAATTGAAATCCATAGCAAACTACCCAAAAGGTGGGGTGCTTACTTAGGAGATAGTTCAGGTGTATGGGGAGTTTTCTTTTTAATTTTAACTAAAGAAAAGAGTCAGATACAACCATCTCTGAACCAGCAGCAGAAGAGAAGTGTCTTATCCTCACAGAGATGGTGATGGTGGTCCTGGTAAGTGTGGATGTGTCTGTGTAGGGGTAGGGCAAGACAATCACGCAAGTTCACAAACATGCACTGGGGGCTGACCTCTAAGAAACACCCTGCAATACCAGAAGCTGAGCAGCAGGAAGAGACCCTGTGTTCAGCACGAATCACATTCATCTTGATTACAATCTCCAAACTTTTGTATGTGCAAGAAGGTGGCTAAACTTCTCTCCCCAAGCATTATTCATGTTTCTCAGTGCCCAGAGGTGCTTCATTATTAACCACAATGTGAGACAGAAAAGTATTAAGGAGAAAGGAGTTGGATTTGGGGCATGGAGCCCTCACCCTTGTCCAACACTCTTCAGGATATTCTGGAGGGTTTTGTGTTTCTTTCAAGTTCTGCCTGCAACTTATGAGAGAGTTGGACCATGACACTTCCTTTATTACAACCTAAATATACTTATATATTAACTCAAGGACTGGGTCCATTTGAAGGGGAGTTCTATTTAAAAAGGATTGAGGAAAGAGAGACTACCCAGAAAATAACAAAAACAATGGAAAACATATTATAAGAAATGGATCAGGGATGATTTCATTGTATTCCACATGCAAATATTATTGTTAAGTGGATATTGGATCCATGGTTTTCTTTGCCATCTGGTTCCTGGAAGAGATAACCTTAAGCCTGTGCATATGGTCACCTCCACTGCAAAATGAGAGTTGGATTTAGACTTGAGAGTGCACTCCTCAATTTTAAAAAGTATCTT
>JAKSZT010037276.1:4227-16933 GCA_026826555.1 Tolypeutes matacus
AGGTACATGGGAGCATCTCTGATCCTGGTCCTGCTGAAACCAGGAATAAGCCACAGGCTCAGACTTTTCTATTTCACTTACTCTGGCATTTGGAGAAAAAAATCCTCTGCCCGATGATACAAACACATAGGCCGAAGCAGAGTAATCCCAGGAAAATGGAAACCAGGCACAGTCCTACAGACCCTGTAGTTAGGTTGCTGAACAGTGAAAGCAATTTGATTCTCTTTGAAGGAATCCTCCTGGACCCCAAGATGAAAATTATATTTTTCTATATTTTCTTCTAAAGTTTTAAAACTTTGCTTAATTCTTCTGCATAGATCTTGATGTGTCTGGATTTTATTTTTGTATGTAAAATACAATAATGTTTTTAATTCATTTCCTCCTCAATGGATAATAACTGTGCCAACATCATCTATTGAATGGACTTTTATTTACACATTTTACAAAGAATGGCACCTCTGTCTATATCAATTTCTGTTCAGGCGTGAATTTGTTTCTTGGCTTTCTGTTCTGTGCCATTGGTGCCAATTACCTCTCTCTCTGTCAATAATTTGACTGGATTATTTATCACAGCTCTGGGACATGTTTTGATATACACTAGCTTCTTAGCTAGCTCTTACTATTTTTCTGTGCTTTGACAATTCTTGGCCATTAGCTTTGCCACATAAATGTTGAAATTGATTTATCAAGTTATAAGGAAATGCTCTTCAGATTTGGAGTGGAATTGTATTCAATCTATAGATCAATTCTGGAAATCTTTCAAATACTGTATATTCTTATCTGGAATATATCATATTTCTCCTCCTATTTCAGTTTTCCTTAATGCTTTTTAACGAAGTTTCACAATGTCCTTCAATAAAAGTTTGCAAATATTTTACTCCTAGTTAACATAATTTTTATTGCTATTACATAAGGTGTGTTGGGTTTTCTGTCTTTGTTGGTTTATAGAAATACAATTTATTCTATTTTTTATCTTACTGCCATGAAAATGGAGAATGTTTTATTAATTGAAATATTGTCTGTGAATTCTTTTCGGTTTTCAGTGAACAATGGCCATTCTATTTGTTCTTTTCTAAGGTTACAACTCTTTTTTCATTTTTTTCCCAATTGGCAACATTTGGTACTCCAATATAATGTTGAATAGAAATATTAGTTCAATTATCCTTAAGTTCCTTAAAATCAATGACATATCATTATATATGAAAATTGCTACAAGTTTCTAACAGTTTACCATTTTAGCAACATATCATTATGTAAGATATTTGCTCTAGGTATTTTAGATATCTTTTTATGAGATAAGGAGGTTCACTTTTATTTCTAGATTCATAAGAAATTCTCTTTTTTTTCTGGACTCACAAGAGTTTTAAATCATGAATGAATTTTGTAATTTATCTATGTTTTATCTACATCCATTGATAGAACTATAAAGTTTTTCTCCTTTCATTCTATAAGATAATGATTACATTAATATATATTCCATTGTTGAACTAACAATTTATTCCAGGATAAGTTCAAATTAGTCATGATGTATTATGGCATTTGCATTCTTTTGGTTTGGGTTTACAAAATTGTTAATAGGAATTTCACATATCTGCTTCTAAGTTAGCCAGTATGCTTCCTTTTGCAAGCTGCCCTTGTCTGTATTGGTATCAAAATTATGTTAATTTAAGAAAATGAGTTTAATAATTCCTATGGTTCTACTCTCTGGAAGATTTTCTGAAAGACTGGAAATTTCAGTTTTTCTTCAAATCTTCGTAGCTTTTGTTTGCAAATTAATATGACCTGGGTGTCTTCTTTGAGAGAAGACTTTTAAGTAGTGTTTCAATTCCTTTAGTGGTTATAGAATTAATTAGATGGTCCATTTTCCCTGGAATAAGAGTTCGCATTTTATATATTTCTAGGTACTTTTTCATTTCATCATTCTAAAATATAATAGCATAAAAGTTATTCATAACCAGTTTACCTTTTCAATCTATGCTGCATCATTACTTCTGACCCTCTTGTTATTTCATGCACTGATTAATTGTGCCACTCTTCTATTCTTGATTGATGATGCTAGAAACTTGTTTATTTTAATAGTACTTTGAAACATCTTTGTTAATCTACACTATTAGTCTTTTTATTTCTATAATCCTTCATTTCTGATATCCATCCTTCTATTCTTTTTCAGTTTATTCTGAAGTAAATATGGATTGCTTATATATAAGAAACATTATTGACTTTTTCATTTCTAATATGAACATTAGAAATATAATTTTGTCTCAGAAAACTATATTAGTTCCATTTAACACATTATGATATATTGTGATTTCATTACCATTCAGTTTTAAGAATTGTCTAATTATCATTATGATTTTTTCAAAGATCTCTCAGTTATTTTAGAAATGTGTTTTTAAAATTTACAAACACACAAATTTTAAATTATCTTTTTTTAAATGTCATTTAACTTTATTATATTGTGTTTAGAAATCATTGTATGTAGGATGCCAATTCCTTGCAATTTTCTCAAAACGTTTTTATGTTTTTGTACCTGGTGAAATTTGTTAATGTTCAATACATTCTTCAAATTAATATTTATTTTCCAAATTTGGGGTGCTGTCTTCTGAGAATATCTAGTAAATGAAACTTCTTAATTTGTAATTCAAATATTCTATATATTTACTAATTTTGTCTACTTATTTGTTTGGTGATGAATCCCATAGTGTATCAATTTCACCTTATATTTTTATTGATATTTTCTTTATGCATGTTAAAGATATGTTATAGGTGAATATATGTTTAAACATTTTCTTGGTGAATTAACTTTTTATATTTATGAAGTCACTCTACCTCTTTTTTTCCTTAAAACCTATTTTTTTCCTCATAACTTCTTTTGTTCTCTTTTCTTGGCACTAATATATCTATATGGTTTTCCTTTGGTTAATATTTGTCTGGTATGTTTTTTCCATGTTTTATTTTCAGTGAGTAGCTCAAATTTTTACATTTTTTCTTTTGCATTGCCACAGTTGGAATATTTTTATCCATTCTGACATCCTTTGTCTTTTAATTGGCAAATTAAGTCTCTTTACATTGATCATGATTACTGACAAATTTAGGTTTATGTTAATTAGCCTATTATTTTTAAAAAAAATCCATCTCAATTTATCTATATGCTTATTCTATTCTGTTTCCCAAACAATAATTCAATATGTCCTCTAAAAATGGGTAAACAATAATATTTTTCTTGGCCCTACAGTTAGCTTTCTTAAGTTTTGTATGTGTTGGGTTTAAAGGGGTACAGCATATGGGTAATTATGTAGTGAAAGAAATTCTATCCTCTGGGATTGTAAGAAATTCTGTTTCCAGTTTCCACCTAATCAAAATTTTATGATTTGTTTTTCATAAATCATTGATCCTTGAGTATCAAAATGTATTATTAAAACCAGGCAATACTAAACTATAATCTTGAGGTAGAGACTTCTGTTCTCCATCCAGTTACCCAAGCATTCCCCTGGCCCTGACCTTCCTTACACCTCCTCCTTCTTCCCACTCACTTCCTATCCATACCCTGGATTCCACCTTTCGGCTCTGGTCTACATGCTGGATGGAAAATGACATGCTCCCGGAATTTTCTTGGACGGTAAGGTAGGTCTCCACATCAAACAGGCCACGCTTGTCTGTATCCACCTTGGAGTCTGAGGACAAGTCATGTCCCTGTGGTCCTTTCCAATTCACTGTGGGCTGGGGGAAACAACCTGAAGACTGGGAGCTTAATTGGATTTCTCCATAAGCATATCCCATGATAGAAATAATAGATGAGCCCAGTGCTGGGGAGAAATCAGGGAAGGGATGAAAGCAAATATCATATCCGGGGCCTCAGTTGTTCTGATCCCAATTCATTAAGCATATGTTTCTCTCTCTCTCTCTCTCTCTCTCTCTCTCCCCTTCTGTTTCTCACTCATGTCACTCATCTCACTCTCAGGTACACATAATTTAAAATACTACTGTAAATACTTCCATGGTCTTTGTTCATTAAACATTTATTTATCAACTATAATATGCCTGGCATTCCTAAGCACTAAAAACGATGACTTGAATAAGACCAGCCCCTTCTGTGAGGAACTCGCTAATAGACAACAAATGCAAACAATATACATTTCAATGTGAAAATTGCAACTATAGAATCATGATCAAGTTAGGGCAGAAGAGAAACTGATGAACTGTTAGGGCACATCATAGATGACATGTGTACATCACCATTTGCTCATGGTGACATATTGTACATGAAAAGACACTATAAAGAAAGTGAAAAAATAATCTCCAGAGTGGGAGAAAAAATTGTTAACCATATATCTGATTGGAGTTTAGTACGTAGAATATATCAATAACTGCTACAAATCAATAATAAAAGACATGTAATAAAAGACAGATATCATAATTTAGAATAAGGGTGAAAAACTTGAATACATATTCCTCTAAAGAAAATATACAAATGTCCAATAGGCATATGAAACTATGGTCAATATCACTGGACTCAGAGAAATGTAAATTGAAACCAAAATGAGATGCCACTTCACATCTACTATGATGATTATTATTTTTTTAAAAAAGAAGTTTTTTTTTTCTTCATATATATTTTAAAATATGCTTAGATTACCTAGATGTTACACAAAAATTACAGGGAGGTTGCAGTGAAATTAGAACACATACATTCTTGGGGCTTTGTAAAGTGGTGCAGCCACTGTTGAAATCAGTTGGGTGATTTCTTAGAAAGTTTTATATTGAGTTACCATATGACCCAGCAATCCCACTTCTTGGTATATGCCCCAAAGTATTGAAGTCAAGGACTCAAACAATATTTGCACATTTTAGGTCAGAGCAGCATTATTCACAATAGCAAAAGATGGAAACAACCAAAGTGTCCATCATTAATAAATGAGTTAAAAAAAATGTACATATATCCACTGTGGTATATTATGCAACAATAGTAATATATTACCCCCTCATTTTTGATGGCCAGTTTTGCTGCATACAGAATTCTTTGCTGGCAGTTTTTCTCGTTCAGTACCTTAAATACATCAATTTTTTTTCTTCTTGCCTCCATGGTTTTTTGAGAGGTCAGCACTTAATTTTCTTGAGGTTACTTTGTATGTGATGTTTTGATTTTCTCTTGCTCCTTTCAGAACGTCTGTTTATCTCTGATATTTGTCATTCTGAATAGTAGATGTCTCAGAGTAGGACCATACAGATTTATTCTGTTTGGGGTGTGCTGTCCTTGGACATTGATATTTATGTCTTTCATAAGGATTGGAAAATTTTTGGTCATTATTTCCTCAAATATTCTTTCTTCCCCTTTTCCATTCTATTTTCTTTCTGGGATACTGATAATATGCATGTTCACACGTTTTCATTCAATTACCTGAGACCCTGTTTCATTTTTCCATTCTTTTCCCTTTCTGTTCTCCTGTAGTTTCCAGTGAAGATGGTCTGTCCTCAAAATCACTAATCATGTCTTCGAGCAATTCAGATCTGCTATTATGTGCCTCTAGTGTACTTTTAACCTCATCCATCATGTCTTTCATTCCCATCACCTCTGTTACTTTTTTTGAAGGCTTTCAAATTGTTCTTTATGCTCACCCAGTGTCTTCTTAATATCTTTTATCTCTTTAGTCATATTTTCCTTCATTCTTTGAATTGATTTAGGAGATTTGTGTGATTATCACTGATTAGTTGTCTAAATCCTGTATCCTGTCAGGATGTTTGGTTTGTTCCTTTAGTTGGGCCATCTCTTCCTGTTTCCTAGTATGGCTTGTAATTTTTGCTGATGTCTAGGTATCTGAACATGTTGGTGAAGCTACTGTGATGGTCATTTTCTCTATTGCGTAATAGTTTTGTTTTGTGGCTTTTCTTTGATTTTTGTTTCAACTGATTCTGAAACTTTAAAATTTGCAAGCTTAAGATGTCAAATTAGGAAGAAAGTACATGGCCAATGGGTTAGGCATATAAGTCTTAGCTCTCACTAAAACAACAAAGAAAAATCCAGTGGCTGCCATAGGGACCTGCTTTGGGGTACACTGCTTACCAACTCCCAGAAGAGTGAAGGTCAGAGACACAAAGAAGCCAAAACAAGTAATCGTGAGTTATTAAACCTCCCAGCTGGTGCAGAAGATGGCGCTGGTTTAGGAGGGCACTCGCTGACTCGCTTTCTGAGGATGGCTTAATGAGGACAGGGTCCTGCCTAGGGTTCTGTGCTGGGGTGCATGGAGCAAGACCCTAAGGAACATTGCTCTGGAGGGAGCTGGACGGCGCAGATTACTCGGGAAGGATTCGTGAGTTTTTTCCCTTCCTGTGGTGGTAAACACAGATGGCTGAGCCCCATCCGCAGGGAAAAAGGCTGGTTTGAGTCGTCACTCCCACCAGCAACCCAGTGAGAGGGAGCATTCACCGAGAGTGGGAGGGTTCTGACAGAAAGTGGAGACAGGTTTCCTTTCTGTGGATCTGGCTGCCTGGACCCCCTCATAGCTTTGGGGAGCACATAAACTGGATTGAAGCAGCACCAGGCTGAGGGGAAAGGCGTTCTCCTGAGGAAGCCTGATTTACCCAACAGCCCAGGGATACATAGGCTTGTCTCCAGAGTGGGTGGAGTCAGCCAATTTTATCGTTCTGTCCTGACTAGCATCAGAGTTTCAGCTCCCTGGGGAGGCCAGGAAGTGGGAAGTGCTTGATTAGAGTCCATGAGCCTAGTTAGGGTCCACTCAGTGAAGGGGGTGGTCTAGAAGAGGATATATTTTGGGTCCCTTATTTCACCAAAAAAAAAAAAAAAAAAAAAAAAGACAGTCACTTTAAAAAATTAAAAAGGAATTTTTCTTTTAAAATTCATTTTAATAGCCAAAATCTGCCTCAAAACCTACAGATAGAACCTGGCAGCGCAATTGATTGATGAACACAAGCATGCTGAGAGGTTCCACAAGGGCCCAAGAAGGAACACTGTTCTTCCTTAGATTTGTTTGACTGCTTGTGTGATTGTTTGGTTTTTCTTTGGTTTTTGTTCTCTTGATTTTCTTTCCTCTTTCCTCCCCCCTTTCTTTTTTCTTATATATATTTTTTATTTTAAATTAGGTGCTGCTAGCTTGTCTCTTCTATGCTGTGCTTCTTCTTCAGTGATTTCCCATTCTCTGTCTATATTGATTTCATCTCCCAACGCTCTCTCTTTTACTTTCTTCACCTTTCTGCCTTCTGCTTTCTGTTGTCGTTCTTACATACCATGTTTTTTCATTAGTCCACAACCTCAAGGGTTTCAATTTCTATTCTATCTATTCTTTTTTCTTCATTTTTTATTAATATTAACTTTTTCCTTTCAGCCCTTTCTTTACTTTTTCTCTCTCTATCCTCATCATTCTAGCCTTCTAAATCATTACATATATTTTCCTGTATTTGGTTTCCCAGTCTATTGTACGTACACCACTTTTTTTCCTATTACTCTACACTGCCTATATGAGTTAAAAATTTGATTTATTAAGTCTTACATGGCCCCACTTGTAACTTTTTTCAATATTACTATTATCATTCTTCCTTTCTCACATCTTTTGATTCCTCTGGCCCTAATCTTTTGCCTTCAAGGGAACATAGAAAAAAGCAAAGAAATAAAATAAGAATAAAAAGTGTCAAAGAGAAAAGTTAACACACACATAGAACCACCAGCTAAGTAAAACTCTAGAGCAGAGAAAGAGGCTAATCAATTGAATAAACCCATCAAGATAAAATGATGACTAGAGGGCAACAAAAAATTACAAACCACACTGAGAAACAGGAAGACATGGACCAGTCCAATGAACAAGCTAAAAACCAGGAAGAGATGCAGAACATCAAACAACTAATCAAAGCTTTCCAAACAAATATGGACCAACTTAATTACGTGAAGGAAGAAATTAAGGATATAAAGAAGACACTGGGAGAGCATACTGAAGAAATTGTATAAATAAATATATAAAAAGATAATGGATATTATAATGATCATTGGCATAATGCAGGAAATAAAAAGACACTGAATTCACATAATAGCAGATTTGAATAGGCAGAAGAAAAAATTAGTGATGTGGGAGACAACACATCTGAAATGAAACAGATAGTAGAACAGATAGATAAAAAGATAGAAAAAATCCTGCAGGGACTCAGGGATTTAACCGACAACACAAAATGCATAAACATATGCATTATAGGCATTCCAGAAGGAGAAGAGAAGGGAGAGGAAAAGAAGGAGTGTTGAAGGTAATAATGGCTGAAAACTTCCCAACCCTATTGAGAGAGATGGATGTACAAGTCCAGGAAGGACAGTTCACCCAAACAGTATAAATCCCAACAGGCCAACTCCAAGACATATACTTATCAAAATGTCCAGTGCTCAAGACAAAGATAAAATACTCAAGGCAGCAAGAGAAAAGAGAACCATCATATACAAGGGAAGCTCAATAAGTTTAAGTGCTGATTTCTCAGCTGAAACCATGGAGGGAAGAAGATAGTGGTATGACATAGTCAAAGTACTAAAAGAAAAAAAATTTCCAGTCACAAATTCTCTACCCAGCAAAACTGGCATTCAAAAATGGTGGAGAGTTAAAAATATTCACAGATAAACAGCAATTAAGAGAGTATGCCAATAAGAAACCTGCACTTCAAGAGATACTAAAGAAAGTTCTACAAGTTGAAAGGAAAAAACAAGGGAAAGAGAGTTGGAGGAGAGTGTAAAAACAACTAAAAAGACAAAAAGGGAGATAAAAACAATGCATAACATACATTAACCCAAAGAAAATAAGGCTGAAATAAGAAATTCATTGCAAGTAATAACACTGAATGTTAATGGATTAAATTCACCACTCAAGATTGGCAGAATGGATGAGGAAATATGATCCATCTATATGCTGTCTACAAGAAACCCACCATAGACCCAGGGATTCAAGGAGGCTGAAAGTGAATGGCTGGAAAACAATTTTACATACAAACAGTAGCCAAAAAAGGGCAGGAGTAGCTATCCTAATATTAGGTAAAATAGACTTTAAATGCAAAATTATTGTAAGAGACAAAGATGGACACTATATATTAGTAAAAGGGGTAATATCTCAAGAAGAGAGAACAATTGTAAACATTTATGCACCTAATTGGGGTGCCTCAAAATACATGAGGCAAACTCTGGAAAAACTAAGTCGAGAAATAAATGTCTCTAAAATTATAGTGGGGGACTTTAATGCACCATTATCATCATCAGATAGAACATCTAGACAGAGAATCAATAAAGAAACAAAGACTATGAACAATACATTAGAGGACCTGGCCCTAATAGACATATACTGCACCCAAACAGCAGGATTTACATTCCTCTTGAGTGTACATGGATCATACTCCAAGATAGACCACATACTAGGCCACAGAACAACTCTCAATGAATTCTGAAAGATTGAGATTACCCAAAGTAATTTCTCTGACTAC
The DNA here is from genome assembly GCA_026826555.1 of Tolypeutes matacus. Taxonomy (NCBI): domain Eukaryota; kingdom Metazoa; phylum Chordata; class Mammalia; order Cingulata; family Chlamyphoridae; genus Tolypeutes; species Tolypeutes matacus. The sequence goes on from JAKSZT010037276.1 coordinate 13,687, forward strand.
AATGGAATGAAATTGGAAATCACTAAGGGCCAGAGAAACAGATTAGGCACAAAGATGTGGAAATTAAACAACACACTCTTAGACCAAAAGTAGGTCAAGGAGGAAATCTCAAAAGAAACCAGTAACTATCTTGAAACTAATGAAAATGACAACACAACATATCAAACCCTATGGGATGCAGCCAAAGCTGTCCTGAGAGGGAAGTTCATAGCCACAAATACATATATTAAAAAAAGAAGAAAAAGCTAAAATTGAAAACCTAACTGCACACTTGGAGGAATTGGAAAAACAACAACGAACTAAACCTAAGGGAAGCAGAAAGAAGGAAATAACAAAGATTAGAGCAGAACTAAATGAAATAGAGAATAAGAAAGCACTAGAAAAAATAAACAAAACCAAAAGCTGGTTCTTTAAGAAGAATTGAGAAACCCTTAGCCAGACTAACAAAGAAAAAGAGAGAACAGATGCAAATACACAAAACAAGGAATGAGCAAGGTGATACCACTACCGATGCCACAGAAATAAATAGTATCAGAAGAGGATACTTTGAAAAATTATATGCCAACAAGAATGACAATTTAGAGGAAATGGACAAGTTTCTAGAAACTCACAAACAGCCTACATTGATAAAAGAAGAAACTGATGAACTCAACAGTCCAATTACAAGTAAAGAGATAGACTCAGTTATGAAAAACCTTCCATCTAAGAAGAGCCCAGTACCAGATGGCTTCACAGCTGAATTCTACCAACATTCCAGAAAGAGCTAACACCAATCTTTCTTAAGCTCTTCCAAAAACTAGAAATAAAAGGAATATTGCCTAACTCATTCTATGATGCCAACATTACCCTAATACCAAATCCAAAGAAAGATACCACAAGAAAGGAAAATTACAGACCAATTTTTCTAATGAGCCTAGATGCTAAAATCCTCAACAAAATACTTGCTAAATACATTTAACATCGTATCAAAAAGATAATACAACATGACCAAGTGGGTTTCATCCTAGGTATGCAAGGATGGTTCAATATAAGAAAATCAATCAATGTAATACACCACATAAACAGATTGAAAGAAAAAAATCACACGATCATCTCTATAGATGCAGAAAAAGCATTTGACAAAATACCGTACTCTTTCCTGATAAAAACACTACAAAAGATAGGAATAGATAGAAACTTCTGAATATGATAAAGGATATATATGAAAAACCCAAAGCTAACATCATCTACAATAGGGAAATCCTAAAAGCCTTCACTCTGAGATCAGGAACGAGACAAGGATGCCCGCTATCACCACTCCTATTTAACATTGTCTTAGAAGTACTTGCTCGAGCACTGAGGAGAAAAAATATATAAAAGGCATAAAAACTGGAAAAGAATAAGTAGAAACTTCATTATTTGCAGATGACATGATCCAATACATAGAAAGCCCTGAGAAATCTACAACAAAGCTTTTAGAACATATAAAGCATTTCAGTAATGTCGCAGGCTGTAAGGTCAATGCTCAAAAATCAGTAGCATTTCTGTACACTAATAATGAGCAATCTGAGGAGGAAATCAAGAAAAAAATATCATTTACAATAGTAACTAAAAAAAATCAAATACCTCGGAATAAATTTAAAGATGTGAAGGACTTAAATACAAAAATCTATACAACACTGTTAAAGGAAATCAAAGAAGTCTTAAATAAATGGAAGAATATTCCCTGTTCATTGAAAGGAAGACTAAACACCATCAAGATGTCTATCCTACCCAAACTAATCTGCAGATTTAATGCAATCCCAATAAATATCAACACTGTATTTTTTATGGAACTGGAAAAACTAACTACAAAATATATTTGGAAAGGTAAGAGGCCCCGAATTTGCCAAAGACATATTGAAAAAGAAAAATGAAGTTGGAAGTATCACATTACCTGATTTTAAAACATACTACAAATCTACAGTGCTCAAAACTGCATGGTATTACAAGGGTAGTCATCAATAAAAAGAACACATCAGTGGGTCATCCTCTTTTGACAGACACTGTCCCTGCACTCAGAGGACTATTGCTGCTCCCTTGGAGACTGTGGCAGAGCTCTCCAGGCTAGGAATTCAGATTCCCTCATTTATTGTGTGATTGTCCACCCATCGTGACCATGCCCCATCTTTTGATCTTTAGAACGATTTTGTATATATTCATGTATATTCGGATGAACTAATTCCCATGAATCACCCCTCCCAGTCACCCCCCACCAATAATCCCCTGCAGTACCCATTGTAACCCTTCTGTGCTCCAAATCCTGCATGAACATGTAGTCAATAAAATAATCAAATACATTTACTAGGAAAAAGAAACAAGTATGATAAGCTTACATGTAAGAAACAAACATAAGGAAACTCAGGGAAAAAAAAGAGAGAAAGAAAAAAAACAAAAAAAAAAAAACAAAAAAACACCAAATCATCAAACAAACAAAAACAAAACAAAACAAAATATAATTAGCAGATTGGGACATTCAAAAAAGTGGGCAAAAAAGCAAAGGAAATGCCTTTAAAATACATTTTTATATATATTTATTCTTTTTTTTTCCTTTCTCTTTTCATTTTTCCCCTTCCTTTTATCACTGTGTTATCGGATGTCCAGTGGGCCCTAACATCTCCCCCCTCTCAATCCTCGTTGTCTCCCAATTTTTCATTAAATATTCATAGAAGTTTTAGGTCACAGCAAAGTCACACATGGAGTGCCGGAGACTCCAAGATACCAAACCATCCCCCCTTCCCCACCCAATATTAACCCCCCCCTTTTTTGGATGTTAGCATTGTTACAACTGTTATACAGAAAGCAAAACATAGCAACTAATTACATTGTCAATCATTAACAGTATAGTTTACAATTTAGATGATAGTTTAATAATTTTTATGATATTTACCACGTCCTGTGTCCATAACTGTAAGGTAATGAAAAACTTCCCCATGACCACCAAACACCCCATTAGATCTTGACTGTTCCCTTCCCCCCAGACCCCAAGGGCCCATTATACCACCCTATCCCGACCCATGAAGTGTCAAGATTCACAGTTACATGCCCTGGGAATTTGAACCTGCCCTTCCTAAGCCACCCACTGCCAGTGCTGCACTACAAAACCCAGGAACACCACCACTCATCTGTCCCATCCCCCAACATGCAACCACACTCTATCCCTTTACCATAGATTATGTCCATATGGGTGATGGCTCAAAGCCTGCTCTTCTCTTACTCTCCTTTGTTA
>JAKSZT010037276.1:110408-120644 GCA_026826555.1 Tolypeutes matacus
CTCTTTTTTGTTTCATCATCACCAGCCTCCTTATTACTTCCTTGACGTCTCTGTTTCTCGAAGTGTAGATTATGGGGTTGATCAAAGCTTGAATTAAATTATATAACAGTGCCACAAACTTGGTCACATCATGAGAGAGCTTTGGCTTGGGAGTCATGTACACATAGATGAGAGTACTGTAGAAAATGGACACCACCATGAGATGGGAGCCACAGGTCCCAAAGGCCTTTTGTCTCCCCCCAGGAGACTTTATCCTCAAAACACTACAGGCAATATGCCCATAAGAGACCAAAATCAGTGAGAGAGGAAAGACAAGGAAGATGCTATTTAGCATCATAATCTCCTTCTTGTAACTTGTGGTATCCACACAGGCCAGCTGTATCATTGGGGTCATCTCACAATAGAAATGGTTGATCCTCTTGTGGCCACATCGGGGAAGGGTCACTGTGATAGGCATGTGGACCAATGAGTTGCTGAAACCAGTTAACCAGGATATGCTGGCCAGTGTCCAGCACAGCTGTGGTGGTATGAGGGTAAAATAATGCAAAGGCTGGCATAGAGCAACTTAACAATCATATGCCATCATGGCCAGAAGGACACACTCAGTGCTCCCCAGACACAAGGTGATGAGAAGCTGGACCAAACATCCAACAAAACTTATGGATTTGTCTTGCCCCCGGATATTGACCAACATCTGAGGGAGATACAGTTCACATGAATGAGGTCAACAGAAGAGAGATGAGTGAGGAAGAAATACATGGGTGTATGGAGATGGGGGTCCAGGAGGGAGACCAGGATAATGGTCCCATTGTTCATGAGGGTTAGAAGGTAGAATATCAAGAGGAACACAAATAAAATCCTCTCTACCCATGGCTGCTTAAGAAGCCCACCAAAATGAAGCATCATCCAGTTGTGGAATTGTCTCGTCCCATCACGTTATAAGTGACCTGTGAGAAAAAAAAATCATTTGACCATTGTGCTATATCTGTGGTATGTGAGAATTTTGCTTCTGACTCAATTTAGTAGAAAATACCTGTTCATTAGTTTTTCCTTTCCTTTGCCTAACTAGAGACAGCTGGCCAATATAGGAGTTTCTTAGTTAGACAGAGAAAACAACATGGATAGAAGAGAATGCTAACCAACTCCTCCAGGAATTGTCTCATAGTACAATTCTCTTTCCCACCTTTTCTCTTGCAATCCTCATTCCTCATTTAAGCTCCTTTTCCTATGTGCCTAGAGCTCGACATTGATTTGTCCTTCATAATATCATCTTGTATACATCCTAAATTACATGTTCTGTGTCCCAAACACATTTGCCTAATTGTCAATTAAACATCAATCAAATCATCAAATGCCCCAATGCTTACACTAAAGGCAGAAATTTACCTAAGATACAGTGAATAGGGAGAATTTCTTCAGGACCAAAGTTTGGAGAAATCTGTGTTGCTGGAAAATGGACATGACTCAATGAGGCAGCCAGATGGGGAGAAGGTAATGACTCAGTCTGGTGCTGAATATTTCATCCTGTTGATCCCAATAATCTGGTGCACAAAGTGGAGGACCAGCCTTTTCCTTTCCTATCCCCATCATGCTCTCTTCTCGCTACTTCTTGTCTTTCTCACAGCTGCATTGATATTTGTTTTATTCTTATTATATCTGAATGAAAATAAGTAGATGGAAGACTGAGCATTGTATATCTTTGGAACCCCTAAATAGAAAGGAAAACCCTCCTCCAAAGGTGTAATATTAATTTCCATGACTGACAAACTTTAGTAGGAATGTTGGTTTTGATATTAAAGGTTAATTCATGATACCCTGCTCAGAATATATAAAAGATAATGATGAACTCTCAGCTATTCTCATTTCAATTTACCCACATTTTATGGTAGACAAAATGACTTAATGTGTATAGCACTTTACACGTTAAAATCTTCACATAGTGAGCTCATTCAACCCCCACAATAGCCCACATTTTATACACACAAAAAAAGAACTTGGGGAGAAACATATATTACCTTAGCTCATCAGTGGCTCTATCACGTGTGTGTGAGAATCACCATGAGGGCTTCTTAAAACATAGATTGCTGGGCCTCAACCCCCGTGTCTCTGATTCAGTAAGTATGAATTGGGGTTCAAGGAACTACATTTCTAACAAGTGCCCAGGAAATGTTGTTGCTGCTGGTTGGGGAGCACACTCGGAGAACCACTCTCTTACCTTTTTCATTTTTCCAGAGTAATCTTCACATTATATTTCATTGACTAGACACTCAATATGTGGTTCCTTAATGAGATAACTAGTTAGCAGATTAATAAAGGAATGAATATCAAACCATATCATAATGAGTAGAAGTTCATGAAGAAGTTGGTGACAGCATCTGAGGTCCCAGGACCTGAACAATGCCTGGTTTGTGCACATTATGACTCTCACACTCTCAAACTTCCTCTTCCTTCACGTGTCAGTGTGTATTCTAAGTGCTAATTGGCATCAACTCAAATAAACTAAACATTTAATAGAAACATGTAAGTATGTACATTTCTGCAAATATTGTGTACATGTGACTATTTGCTTAGGATCCATACATCACAGAAAAACAGAGAACGCTGTATTTTTTGCATGTCTTTTTAAATAAACCTACACCTTCTCTAATAAAAAACATATTTATGAATAAATTTTTCTTATCTACTATCTCCGTTCCCAGATGTTTATAGGCAGTACTAATGAAGACAAACTTGAATATTTGAATAACATCTTAATCCAATTATGTATCATTGGGCAAAGAATACTTCTGACAAATTCTTCCTGGCTGCAATATATTCCCACAACATTGACCTACCATCTCACAAGTGTAGACAGGTATTCAGAAAGGGAATTTAAAAATGAATGTAAATGACCACAGGATATACAACTCAAACATAAAGAGGAGATTTAATATCATAGCATAAAATCAACATTTGTTCCTTCCTATTAACGTTAATCAGAAAAAGCAGCACAGAGATTTAGAAACAAACTTAATTTAATGTCCATTTTCAGCAAATCTTGGAAATAGCTAAAACCCTAGACCAAAAATTTTGAAATGGGCTGCCAAACATGGTAGTATTGAATATTGTATGCAGGAAGGAGTGAACAGAGAATGCTTGGAAATTTCGACCCCTGTAGGTCTCAGAAAGAGATAACAAAAGCAGTTGTAATACAAGGGCTTTTTCGGGACTTGGGAATTATCCTGAGTGACATTACAATGACAGATATAAACCATTTTACATCAGCATATAACATGCAGAACTCTGTAGGAGAAAGTGTGGTCTACAATGTGAATTATGGTCCGTGCTTAGTGGCAAAGCCCCAGGATGTGTATATCCATTGCAGGTAATGTACCACACTAATGAAAGATGTTTATGTGGGATGTTATGGGAGGTGTCAGAGGTGGGGAACATGGGAATCCCTGTAATTTTTGTGCAACATTTATGTAATCTAAGCATCTTTTAAAATATTGAAAGAAAAAAAAAGAGTAAGTTACTTCCCTCACCAAAAAAAACAAAGACATTTCTCAAAATTGAGTGGTACCTTCTCGGGTCTAAAACCTAAATGTCTTGTCTGCAGTGGAGGTGATTGTGATCATGGCTGGTGGCAAAGTATGGATTTAGGTTGCTGAGGAGTTAGCCAAATATGAAATCACACAAGCAAGCCATATTTTTTAAAGAGAAGCCATCACAGTATCAGAGAGGGAAAGAGAATGTAACTTTGATGAGTCCCATAATTTCTGTCCTCTTTGGTTGGGGAGAAGTAAATGCTACAAACATAAAAACTCAGATCATAAGAAATATTCAGTGATTCTACAATGAGGCTCTAGCTGTCCCTAACACAAATTTCATGTAAAGAGTTGGTGAAAAACACTTATCCTCCAATGATGAGCAATGCAAAAGAAAGAGCCTGTACAAAGAAACCATAAAAAAAAACATGATCAAAGGAAGAGGAAATATAAGTAACAGATAAAGGGCACAAACCAGCTATATATATAGTGTGTGTATATATGTATATATACAAGGAGCAGAGGAAAATTGGAACAAACTTGTCACCATGAAAAGTAATTTAAAAAAATACAGCAAAGGGCAACCACCAATCATAGTGAAGAAATTCAAAACTTCAGGCAACATAAGGTAAGAAAAATGGGTAAGAACTGTGAACCAGCATAGATCAGGAAACTCAGGGAAATGGAAAATATTAAGCTCTTACATAAATGAAGATGAAATTGAATGAGGTACACACAATAAGGTGCATAGAAGAGGGAAATAGAAGTGAGCAAATTGAAACAGAAATAAAGGAAGAGTTTAAAGGAATTAGAAAGAAACATTAGCTATGAAAGGAAGGCAATGAAAGATTGGAGTACTCAAGGAAGAAAATTAAAATAATGGAACACTATTAGAAAACATTGCTGAAATGAAAGAATATTTGAACCTATAGATTTGAAGAACATACTATATCCTCCCTCAGAAAACTAATACAGAGCAATCAGCACTGGTAATTTTAGTGAATGCCAAATAGAAGTTTTGGGCAGCTAGATAATGGGATTAAGTCTCTTGTAGAGCAAACAAATCATCTGGCTTTAGACACTGAGACCATATACAACACTAGAAAACCCTAAAGCAGAACCCACGTAATCCTCAACAGGACTTCATCTGAGGTGTACTGGGCCTGACAAATATTTTGGTGGGGACTGTTGTCTTAATGAAAAACCTTTTCCCTTGAAAAAAGTACCACTTTGACCAGTGGGAACAAAGATTCTTTGAGCTCATCAAGTCATCTGGTAGACCCCACAAACAGGGCAAAGGGTCAAAAAGCCTTTCTCTGTCTCCATCTCTCCCAAATGGAGAGATATTATGGGGATCCATGCAGGTCCTGGACCAGTCTGGGTGCCTACATTGACTGTACTAGGAAACAAAATTTGTGGAAGACACTACAAAATATTGGGTACCCTGAGGTATATGACCATGAGAGAGGTCCAGCTTTTGCCTGGGTCCAAGGACAGTACTGACTCTTAAGATAGAGTATGGCCCAAGGTTTTATACCCACAAAGTTTTAAATATGCAAGAACTATGGGAATGTTGCTCACATGAGCCCAGAAATGACATGAAAATCCACATCCAAAGGTTTAGCAGGGTGCACTGAAATGTGCCATGAACCTAAATAAAACCAGTGCAAGGAGGAGTATGACAGAAATGAATGTAAATGTTGAATGCCTTCAAAGTATTGAAATAACATACAACACACTTTGGGAGGGGTAAATGGAAAGAAAAAACTCTGCAATATAGAGAAAGTACAGTACAGTGATCTTCCAATTATTAACAGCTAGGGTTCAAAAAGCATCATTAAAACTGACAAAACAATGGAGTCATAAATATACTTGAGAATACAAAGTGTAGCATTAATAAAATTGACATCATCTAAAGAAATAATTGGTGAATGACTGTGAAGTTAGAATAAAAATACATTAATATAATCATTGCTCATGATAGGATATATATAAATACTTTACAAAGAAATAAGATATTATAAAGTATAATTTCTTAATATTAATATAAATTATTATCAATATTTAATATTATTAAGTAAATAATATTAGACAGCTAAGCACTGGAACATTTATTTCTTCTAGCAGGAGATATATACGTACAAAAAGAGTTAAGACAGTAAACAACACAGTGAAAGATTTTCTAAAATCCACAAAAACAAACATAGCTTAAAATAATATAATTAGGACTAAACATAACTGTCATACCAATAAATGTTAACAAAATAAACTTCCCCATTAAAATAAAAATCTTTAAGATTGGATCACAAAGTAAGGCATATCTTGATCAACATGATTCAAAAAGACTTAAAAATGGAAGATGGTCAGTAATACGTCAGGGAAACACAATTGAAAAAGAATTAATGGTCATTATATTAATATAATACAAGGTTGAATTCAAACCAAAAACTCTTAAGCAAGAGAAAGAAAGACAATTCATAATACCAGAAAATGCTGTGATCCCATTAATTCCCTTAAGATTATATTTTGGAGTGGGATAAGCTCATTCAAAAGTTTAAGTGGAAACTAAAGAAGCATGAAAAGTCAAGAAAAACTTTTTTTAAAAAATTATGAGAGGGTATTACTCCTTCCAGATATTATAACATATTCTAAAACTCAATAATATAAACTGTGTGCTATGGATGCTTTAACAGATAGCTCTATGGAACAGAAAAGGAAGACCATAAATAGACACAGATATTAATATATGTGGAAATTTAGTATTTGAAAATGGTACAACATAAATCAGTGAGTAAAAGACAGATATTCAATAAATGTTGAATCACCTAGTTAGCCATTGGAAAAAAGGTAAAGTTGAACACATACCTCAATCTTTACACCAGGATAAATTCAAAATTGTTCAAGTATTTAAATATAAAAAAGAAACTACAATAGAACTAGAAGAAACCATGATAGAATTCTTTTTTTTTTTTTTTTTAAGATTTTATTTATTTATTCATTTATCCCCCCTTGCTGCTTGTGCTCTCTGGGTCAGCTAACCACGCCGTGCGGGCGGGCTTGCCTTCACCAGGAGGCCCCGGGAACCGAAACCGGGGCCTCCCATATGGTAAACGGGAGCCCTACTGATTGAGCCACAGCCCCTTCCCCATGATAGAATTCTTTATTGACCTTGCAAGAAGGCTTTTCTAATATTAATAACAACAACAAAAAAAAACATAAAAAGTATTCATAAATGAACTTCAATATTTCATAAACCTTCAAAACAAAGTAAAAAAAATTGAAAATGAGAACAAATATTTGTAATTCACTGCAAAAAGAGCTAAATTTCCAAATATATAAAATGAATCTATAAATGAGTAGGATAACAAACTAGTAGATACCAAGGGGTATGAAAAGAGATTTCCCTAAAAAAAGGAAATAAATAATTATGAAACTAAGAAAAACTCCCAATTATACTCATGATAAGAGAAATGCAAATTTAATCTACTCTTCAGCACCATTCTCACTTTCCATTTTGCAGAGATGAAAAGTTCAAATCAGAACAAACTTTGCTGAAAGTAGTTTGTGATATCTATCAAAATTATGAATGACAAACTGTGCCAGCTATTTAACTTCTAAAAATTTAGCCTAAAGATACTCTCACAGATGTGTGAAATGATGTGTATAAAAGGCTGTTCTTTGAAGAATGTTTGTGATTGCTTTTCTTAGAGGAGGGATAGGAACATTCCTGGGCAGAGCAAACTGAGGTCAACCTAGAGATACCACACCTTTTGCCACCAATGTTTGCTCTTTATGACTTGTTTCATGGTCACTTCACTGTAATGGTTAAGAAGTCATTTCCTGTGTCCAGTACACATGACATGCTTTCGCTTAAGCTTATCAGCAGACAGATGGTCAAAAAACCCACAGATCTCATACCCACTTAACAATGATATTTGTGTGCTGAGTAGAACCAAATCACTCCTGAACTTTTTCTGTTAAGGTGTTTTCCATTGTTTTCATCATTTTCTAGATATTTCTCTTTCCTCACATCCCTATTAAATAGAACTGGCCTTCAAATGGACCCAGTCCTTGAGTTAAAGCATAAAAAAATCAAAAGCACTAAGTATTTTTAGGTTGTAATAAAGGTGGTGCCATGGTCCAACTCTCACATCAGTGCCAGAAAGAACTAGAAAGAAACACAAAATACTTCAAAATATCCTGAAGAGTGTGTGACATGGATTAGGTCTCCATGTACCCAAAGCCCACTCTCTCTCTTTAATTGTTTCCTGTCTCATATTGTGGTTAATTATGAGACAGATGTGGGCATTGAGATGCAGGAGTAATGCTTGGGGAGAAAAGTTTAGCCAGCTTCCTGCACATACAAAAGGATGGAAACTGCAACTAATATGAATGTGGTTAGTGCTGAACATAGGGTCTCTTCCTGCTGCTCAGTCTCCTGGTATCACACTGGGTCTCTTAGAGGTTGCCGCCCCCCACAGTGCATGTGTGCACACAAGCATGATCTTTCTTCCCCCAGACTCACACATACACTCACCATCACCACCACCACCACCACCACCTCCTCCATGAGGATAAGAGTATTCTATTCTGCTGCTGGTTCTGAGATGAGCGTATCTGACTCTTTCTTTCTTTGGTTAAAAGAACCCACACAGACACCTAAATGATCTTCTAAGTAAGCACCCAATCTTTTGCAGCTTCCTATGGATATTATTACAGATGATACCAGGGAAACCAATGACATCTTAAAAATAAAATAAATTATCAATCCAGGAATATTTTAAAACCTATGGTAACAGATTTTTCAAGTATTCACTGAAATTTGTCTAAGTTCTTATTATTTCTTCCCAATCTTCTCTTAATTTTTCTCTATAGAGCCAATCCTACACAGCCACTTGTTTCTTCTTACACATCTCTCTCTTTTCAATAAATAAGCCCCAATTTTAGGTCTTAAATGCACCATTAGCTTTAGTCAAAACTCCATTTCAGAGACTTAGCAGGATAAGGAAAGGTGGCAATGGACTTCAAATGACATTCAGCTAGTATGCAAAAGAAATAAGGAGATGGGTGATGTGCTGTCAACATACTCCTGCTCCATATGGAGAAGACTTCTCTGATTCCTCTCTTAGATAGGCAGTTTAGGGAAACTGGGAATAACTTTTTGGCTCTGGCATAGCTACAGGACCTCACAATCTCTGGAGGTCAATTAGCCCTTCCACGGATGAGAAAGTGTAGGAAGACCTGAGGAGTGCAGGTTCCCATGGAGAATACATTTGCCTCCCACAAGACCTGACATCCAAAAAGCAATGGCTGGGTATGTCCAACCGTACGAGAAACCTCTTAAAATTGTTAATGAATGGGATATTTTGCTTTAATATAATTTTTCTTTTAATTTTTTTTATTTTTAAAGAAGCTTTATATTACATAAATGTTACATAAAAAATATAGGGGATTCCCATATGCCTACCCCTCCCTTCCCACACTTTCCCACATTAATAACATCCTTCATTAGTATGGTACATTTGTTACAATTGATGAACACATATTGCTACTAACCATGGACTATAGTTTACATTATAGTTTACACTTTGCCCCACACATTTTTGTAGTTTATGACAAAATATATAATGGCTTGTATCCATCGTTGCAACATCATGCAGGACAATTCCAATGTTCCAAAAATGCCCCTATATTACACCTATTCTTCCCTCTCCCTCCCCCCATTACCTCTGGTGGCTACTGCCTATATATCAAAGATAAAAGTTCTATATTTGTTAAATATATGTCCCAGAGACTTAAATCTTTTGTCTGTTCATGTGCCAGTTGAGCCCTGAATCTCAGCAGAGTTGCATCATCTACTCTCCAGTTCATTGGACTCACTCAGGACAACTAACAAGGAGATGATAATGGACAATGCCCATCCCAAGGAAGGGAGAGTGTCTTCAACCACAAGCAAGATAGTTCCATCCATCTGCCCCGTGGAATCTAAACCTCCTCTAAATTAGAAACAGAGTGGGCATCACTGTCCCCAAATCCTCAAGACTGAGGAATGAGCAATGCACTAAAGTAGACTTATTATTATTCTAGCAATGGAAGAACTTTTATCATTGATATAAAGGAATTGGCTTTAATATAATTGAGTGGCTATTTTCTCTGTGTGGAAAATGAAAGAATAACACATTATCACATAATAATTTTATTAATTTCTCTCCTATTTCAGATAACCCTGTCTTCTCCATTAGGTTAACCCACATGCTAGAATTGTTTAGACTTTGATTCTCATACTAAGACACAAGAATTTTTATATGCCCAACATTCAAAATAAAAACAACTGTTCCATGAATATTGTATTACTTTGGTTAGTGCCTTGAGCTATAAATAGAAAAATATGGATTCTCAGGTAGTGGTTGGTTGAGAAGGCTTTAGAAGTTGGCAGGTCAGATTCAAATCCTGGCCCTCCACTTAATGTCTGAGTAACCTGAGTTAAGTTACTTAACCTAATTATCTAACCTGCATTTTCTTGATCAGAAAAGTAAGGTGGGGATTTGGGAATAATACTTATCTTTCATGTTGAAAGAATTAAGTATGACAGTGTAGTATATTGTATATCATGATTCTTTATATAAGTAGTTAAAGTTCAGTAAATGTCATCTATTTTTACAGGAAACATTAGCTTTGAATGCAGAAAAAATATTGCCTAAGACCAAAA
>JAKSZT010037276.1:120654-298812 GCA_026826555.1 Tolypeutes matacus
GGAAACATTAGCTTTGAATGCAGAAAAAATATTGCCTAAGACCAAAAAATATGTTAGTAGCTCCACATACTCTAGAATCCTGGCCAAGATTGACCAGAGTAAAATTGTGACATCTGTTAGGCTCACATTTGATTTCCTCTCCAATTACCATTCTTTCTGTATTAAAAACTGACTCTCTAAAATAGATTATTGGCAACTTCATTTCTGAGGGACCCACAGAGGAGATCTCCATGGCTCTGGGACTACAAGGGCCACTTCACGTAGGGAAAGGGGGCTTGAAAATCAAGAAATGATATCCATGCAAAATATCTTCAAGAAGGACACATATTCCATCATGTCAATGGACATCAGGTCTGCAAATCAGATGTATGTTCCCACGTGGAGCAAGGAGAGGAAATGTGGAGATAATGGATTTTTCCAAAACCATAATTCAGGCAGGGAAAGTGGTCTTAAAAAACAAGAAATGATATGCATGCAACATATCTTCAGGAAAGGCATATCTACCATCATGTTATTGAAGCCAATATCTCATACTCAAAAGAGTTGTGTTACATGTAGTGAATTGCCAGAAGATTTTACTCACAGAGTGACTGAACATGTGTTAACTCACAAGGGAAAGAAAACCTGCTTCAGCAATCTATTTGGAAAAGCCTTTGGTGACCAGTTATCTTTTAATCAACAAAAGCAAATGTACAATAGAAGTAAATTATAAGAGTGCCATCTAACTGGTAAATAGTTTATTCAAAACTCTGGTCTTACACATTAAAATGGAACTCACATCAGAGAGAAACCCTATCAATGTCATCTGTGTGGGAAAGCCTTAACTCCAGGTTCTGTCCTGAGACAACATGAGGAAACTCATACTGGAGTAAAACTCTATGAATGCCATATATGTGTAAAGCTTCAGTCATGTTCTGACCTTAGATTAAATGAGAGAATTTATACTATAAATGTTTCAAATATGGAAGATATTTCAGCCCTTGAGTTAACCTTTAGACATACTAGAGAACTTACACACTGAAGAAACACTGTAACAAATATGGTAGAACCTTTAGTCATCCTGGCTACTTCATCAATTTAAGCCAATTCATATTGGAGAGAATAGATATAAATGTCACCTATGTAGCAAAGCCTTTATTAGATGGTGTGATGATATACAATACGAATGAACTGATAATATAAATGTAATGAAAGTGGGTGTTTATCCACAGCTACCACAGTGGTTCCAGCTGCAACATTATGCATGAGAATTTCCATCTCATATCCAGAGTATGTGCCTATGATGGTTTTTGCCTATGACAAAACTCATATTCTTTGAGTTTTGCAGTGTGTCTTCTATGAACCAAGTTGTACCATCAATAGAAATGACTTGTCATCCACTGTATTGATTTCTCTGCAGAGGCCTGGGATTTTGGCCACTTGGGCGTTTGTATCTAAGAGATACATGAAGATTTGCATGCCCCCTTTTCTCATCCACCCTAACGGGGACACAGGGCTTCTGATCCCTGGTGGGGACCCAAACTCTTTGGCTCCATCTCTAATCATTCTTTTTAAAGGGAGTAAGATCAGAGTACAGGTGATGGGGAGCATCCATACTATCTAACTCATGCTCACAGTCAGAATTGTCTTCTTCACCATCCTGGTCCGTGCACAAGGAAGCCATAGCAACCCATGTGCTCCTTTTTCCTGAGCTGCACCTGGGGCTCATTGGGCAGCTCTGCAGAATTCTAAACCCTTGAGCTCTCTCCTCCTGCTCTTTTAAGTCTTATAATAGAGCCTTAATATCTTACTTACCACCTTCTGCCCCACAACATTGGCAGTTCTTCTGTAGAGATCTATTTCTCCTTTGTCTATCCCCTGCTCTGGTAACCAAAGCCACATTTCTCATGAGTAGGCCAGGCCTGCCCCTCCTTTGTCTTTCCTTGGTAGTTCTTTGGTCCCCTTTATGGCCCTTCTGGCATGGCTTCCCATTGCTGGGCTTCTATCCTTCTGAGCTACCTCAGTGAAAATGGCTGATGCTATGCAGATGATTCCACCCCAAAGCAGTTCATTGTGCTGAATCTTTCCTACCACTTCACCCACCACTGTCCCCAGAGACAACAGAAAGGATACAGGGGCCTTTTCCTGGGCAGGTATTCATTTCATTAATGCCTCCAAAGCCAGTACTGTATCATCAAGGTTCTGACCAGGAGTGGAATGATGTATCCAGAGGTCTTTCCTTTACCGAAAGGGCAGTTATGGCCTTATGAACAGTCTTCCAGGGGAATTTACTTTTGGGAAAGTCCCTCACAGTTGGGAATATTGCTGTCATGCTCCCAGATTCCCAGACATAGTGACATAGGATTTCCTCTATCCCTGTCCTGTTGGTTGTCCTGCTCCTTGCAGGCAAAAATACATTGCAGCAGGAGGTTAGCTTCCCCAGGATACATCTAAGTCTGTAACGTGTGCTCATTAAACAAATGCACTAACCAAGCCACATGAAATTCCTTTGTCTTTTGCCCATATCTGTCTTTTAAATAATGTATTTCACTTTTCAGAAAAGATCTCATTTCAACAGTTCCATTTTAAGTAATGTTGGATTGTTCTGTGTTGAGTAAGTCTAACTTGGGACCTGAAAACAACTCTGACTTGGTGGAGCTCCCTGTACAGGGTCTGAAACTTCCCTTGGAAGTCATTTGAAACCCTGAGACACTGTTGGGATTAGCAAGTGGCATCAGAGTGTGCAGATTGCCAGAAGCCAGAGTATAATTTCCCTACTCTGCCTTGGATCCATCTCCTGCCTTTCTGCCCTCATCTACCACACCATTTTGTCACTGTTCACATGGAAATTGCTTCCATCTCATTTGTGTTCATGTGGCTAAAGGGAAGCCACAATGTTTGGTCCAGGTGTTATAAATAATGCCCACGACTTGGCCACACAGTCTCCAGTGAATGTTTATGCAATTCTCTTGGCAAAAGGGGAAGGATTGCGCCATCAGGCCACCATCTGCTAGGGAATGTCTTTTATCTCCAGGCACCCCTGAGAAAGAAGTGTGCCCATATTTATCATCCCATCCCATGAGCCAGACTAACACATCTACTCCAAAGCATAGGGTTTATTTGTGTGTCACAGGGAAAAGTGGCAGGTTTCACTTAGACTGTCCTTTTCCACATTATGTTTTACTTTCCATATATTCTGAACCTGTAACAAGTTTCATTCTATTTCTGTTGATTGATATTTTTTCATTTGAATTAGATATAGAGAATGAGAATTTGTGAGAGGCAAATTCTCTTAAAGAAATATAAATTATAACTATTCCTTCAGCATGATATTTATTCCTATAACCTCCTTCAACTGAAGTTTAAATGAATTTTTATTATTTAGCCACCATAAGAAATTTGGTTAGAAATGCAAAACCATGTAATTTACCTGATGTTAAAAGCTCATTCTGGTTGTTGGCAGATATCAGCTCCTGGCTGTACTGAGACACCTGTTTCTTTACTGGATATCAGCTGAGGGTCATCTCCAGCTTCTGAAGATCACCCATATTCTCTAGCTCATGAGCACTTTCCTCCATCTTCAAAGCCAGCAACTGTGTATCAAGCCCATCTCACTCTTCAAATCTCTCCTCCATCTCTTGTCTCCTTCCTCAGCTTGGAAAGGTTCTAAGCTTTAAGATCTCACATGATTTGATTTGACCTGCCGAGAAAGTTCAGATTACCCAGGTAAATCTCCCCATCTCATAGTCTGTACCTTTAACCATATCTGTAAACTTCCTTTTTGCCATTTAAGGTAATATATTCACAAGTGCTTGGGGCAAAGTTATAAACATATTTGGGGGCTATTATTCTGCCTACTACCCACTAAACTAAAACCTTCATGCACAGATAGTATTATTTTTAGAACTTAATATTCTTTGAATGCCAGTCATATTGAAGTGAAAATATTTAGATTCATCGACCTGGATCATTTTAAGAAAGACAAACTTAATGACTCATAATGGGCTTAAATTATATATTTATAGCTTTTATAATAATTTATGTCTATTTTCTAAGGTTTGGGCTAAAATACTATTTTTTAAACCTCTTAGATCTACTTAACTGTTAAAGTTGGCAATGTATCACTTCATATGCAATCTTAATGACAAATAACTTACTAAATTTTTAGTGTATTGTGGTAAGCATATTGTCATTTTATAAATCATATCTTTATGGAAAAATAAGGCTCAGTGACAGTTGTGACAATACTTTTGTGCAGATTTGCTGAAAATGAGTATCAACTCTTAGCTAATGGGAAGGTGATTATTAAGGAATATTAGTAGAAACATCATTTGGTTATTTATATGCAATAGCCACAAATATCTCTTCATAAATTCAAAGAGAAATAAAATGTTTTCTATAATTTTGGAATGTCATAGTTATATTCAGTTGATTTCTCT
Organism: Tolypeutes matacus; assembly: GCA_026826555.1. Lineage (NCBI taxonomy): Eukaryota > Metazoa > Chordata > Mammalia > Cingulata > Chlamyphoridae > Tolypeutes > Tolypeutes matacus. Next base: position 125,073 of record JAKSZT010037276.1, read on the forward strand.
TCTCTGGCTTGGGTTCAGCTCTCCTCTACTCCTTTGGCCTCTTCATATCCATGAACTTGGCCTCAGTTCTGGTGCATTGTTTGCGCCTGTCAATCATAGTCTACGATGGTACTCACACTGCTGGCTTTGTCCACTCTCTTCTTGCACTCTCCTCCAAGACTAGCCTCAGTGTACCAGGGGCAGCTTGTTTGGTTCCCTCACCCACAAATTTCTCTCATTTCCGCCCCCTTCCCAATCAGGCTTACCCCCGTTTCTCTGCCTTTGGGGAATCCCTTGTCCTCATCCCTTGCCTCAGAGCCATCCCATAAGGTCCCCTCGTCTTAGCCTGCATTCCTTAGTTTCTGCCCTTCACTTTGCATCTCCCCCGTCTCTACTCTTGCCTCAAGACCCTGCTCCTCACCTGTCTCAGTTCACCTCCTGTGGATTATTCCTTCTTCTATGGCTTTGACCCCACCTCTAGGACCCCCATTCACCTCAGTCAGCTTCCCCCTGCCCCATTAATTGCCTTGTCCTCCCACGCCCTTTCACCTTTCTGCTCCTGCTTCATTCAGCTCTTCTGCCCCTCAGCCACTGACCTTTCTCAGCTCCGCCCTGGACCCCTGCACCCCCCTATACCACAAAGATGCAGAGAAAGTCCCTATCCTCACTGAGCCTATCTTCTTTTTCTACCTGTGTTCACCCTTTCCCAAATTGGTTCCTGATACCCATGCCTCAAGTCACCTAAGTTCTCCTCTCTTACAGGCTCTTCTCACTTAGGACTACCCTTACACCTCCCACCTGCCTGGAATGCTGTGACCTGTCTCCCCACTTCATGCCTCAAATCTCTCTCCACTGCTGCTCCCCACATTGGCCCCCAACTTTTTATTCTTTCCCTCGGCTCACATTCACCCCACCCAGCCCTCACCATAGGAACCCTATAAGCCATGTCAGTTTACACCATGGTCTGTATGGATCTCATCATATTTCCTGATGCCTCATCTCTCAGGAGTTCTCACTGTTTTTTTCCCCACCCTTCAGTTCTCCATCCCTGTCCCAGTGCTCCCTCCCCTACCTATGTGCTGCCCAGTCACACTAATTTGCTCATAAACCTGTGAATGGGCTGTGGGTACTGTAATAAGGAGGACCACTGAGTAGTGGATAAGAAGAGAATCATCATTTTCTGAGTTGAACACATTAGAACCAGTTTTGGAGACATTTCTTTGTGTGTCCTTCACACACTTGTGTACTTTGACCTCAGAAAGCTTCAAGTTTCACCCAAGTCACAGAGAGTTTCAGAGTTTTTTTGAGGTCCTCCTTTGTCATTTGGGATGTTTAGTCTGTGTGTAACTGCAGTGGGAAGTATTGAAGCATAGCAGGGGTAGAAAAACCTGGGTTCCATCATCATCTGAGGTCACAAGGCTAGGTGACAGGGGTGATCTCAGATTCATGATGATAAATATACATCCACTAGGATGCAGAGTGTCCTGTCATAATACATGATTGTTATTTAAGTGCTATTAATTTTTCATAATGGGCAGTAGTGTGCAGGGAATGGGGAGTTGATTATACAGTTGGTTCTTCAGGGTGCCCATGCACGCCCCCTCCATTCATCCACAGCCTCTGCTGCAATGCTAAGGGAAGAGGAGATGTGCCCCTCCCAATCGGATGATCCTAGAATGGCTGCTATTTAATCAGCTTGAACTCTGCTGTTCAATAACCCACATTTTTCAGAGATGATTCAAGTCATGATCATGTGCAGCAACAACACTAAGAATGATTTCCACTTCCTACATGGAAGACCACAGTCAGAGAGCTCGACAGCAAATGAACTGAAATCTTGAAGGAAGGAACCCATTGTTAAGTTCATAGTGATAGACCCTGAGAGTGTGTTTGTTTCATTGCTATTCCATGAGTAACTGCTTTTAAAGTTACTTTGAGATGATATATGACAACATTGAGAAAATGTTTTCCTTTAAAACTCCTCAATGTTTCTGTTAATTTGGGCAACAGAAAACACCGAAATTCTGTAACAGAGTTTGACTTAATGTTGGAACTCTCATAAGAGTTGCAAGTGTGTGCATTAGGACAATTTCTCTGCACATGTTTTTGCAGTTTATACAAAAGATAAACATAATCATGTTCTGTGACTCTTTGGTCACCTCCAACAGGAATTCTTTCATGTGGTCTCCAAACACATGGACAAGAATGTTCAAAGCAGCACTACTTATAATAGCTAAAACTTATAATATTCACATATGCCCATTAACTGTATAATAGATAAATGAGAGATAAATAATAATATCCAGCAATGCAAATGTATGATTTACAAATCCATAAATAACTGGGATGGATTGCACAGACATCATGTGAAACAAAAAATATTAAGACACAAAAGGGCATATAGTCTGCAAATTCATTATTTACATAATATAATGAATCTCTACTAACATGGGTTGCAGCTAGAGTTATTTTTAAGGTTATAAGGTCTGAACGTTATCACAGGATGGCTTGGAAGGTACTAGTAATGTATGTTTCCCTAATCAGGGTGCTAGCTGCAATGATTTCAAGAATTCGTTTATTCTGAATATTTCAATAAAAGTCTTTGAAAAGGGGAATATAAAAAAAGATCATTGGCAGGGTGTGGTAGTTAGCATCAGATTTAGGGTTACAGAAACACAAACCATGCCATCCTTCCATATTTTCCATTTGATAAATTATTAAAGCCTTAAACTTCTGTTTCATCATGATTAAATAGGAAATATAACAATAATAACTATCTCACAATGTTGCTGTAAAGATTAATAAAATTTTGTACAAAATAATTTTAAAAGTATTAAAGTATCAGTTATATTGCTGTTGGGATAAACTATGATTAACTCAGAATGAAAGTTATTGAGACTATAAAAGGTTTTAACAAGGATACATGCACCTTAGCATGAAACCAACATTTAAGTACATGGAATGAAATGACAGGGGTGGAATTTGAAGTATCCACTGTCTTCGCATTTTAGCCTAGAGCCTCCTGAACTTCCCACCACTCCTGTAGCAGTTTGGCAGTTTGATATAGTTACGAATTCCAAAAATAGATATTGGATTATGCTTGTAAACTGATCTGTTAATCTGGGCATGATTAAATTATGATTAGGGTGTTAACTGGGCCATGTCAGTAGGGTGTTGAGCCCCACCCCTTGGTGGGCGGGGTTTCAAAGATAAAAGGCCTAGCAAAGGACAGTGTCGGAGCAGTTTTGAGTTGGAGTTGTGATGTGGAGTCTTGAGCTGGAGCCCCCGAGAAGTAGCGTACAGAGGAGCTTGGTCGTGAGGAAAGAGAGAAGGCTCTGGGAAGAGAAGCAAGCCATTTGCCTGATAGTCTACAGCTGGCCTTGTGGCACAAAGCAAACCTGAGCCAAGAGAGAGGTAAACTCCGGGAAGAGAGGAACCCAAGAAGTCTGAACCCTTGCAGACGTTGGCAGCTGTCTTGCTCCAACATGTGGCAATGGACTTTGGTGAGAGAAGATACTTATGCTTTATGGCCTGGTAACTGTGGACTTCTACCACAAACAAATACCCTTTATAAAAACCAACTGATTTCTGGTATTTTGCATTAGCACCCCTTTGCTGACTAATACAACTCTTTACCATGGAAATCTCCTTTTATCATCTGTGCCACTACCTTTTCTTCTTACCTGTCTTCTATATCACTTCCTCTTGGCTCACAATTTTTACGTTCATTTCTTCTCTATTCTCTTCAATCTTGCATGGAAAATATCTTGTCTGTGACACCAATCAGAATTAATCTTGGTACAGCTGATGAGATTTTTTTTTTTTTTTAACAATTTATTGAAGTATATCATTCATACATGAACATACACAAACAAGTGTTCAGTAAACATTGTGAACTTACAAAACAAACATGCACATCATACAGGGCTCCCACACATCATCCCACCCCAAATACTTTGCACTGTTGTGAAACATTTGTTAACAAATTATGAAAGAGCATCATCAAAGTATTACTACTAACTATAGTCTGTATCTTACTCCCCTATACTTTTATTTAAGGATTTATTTATTTACTTTTATCCATTTTTAACCCCCCATCCATTTTTGCTGTTTTTGTGTCCATTCACTGGGCAACTCTCTGTGTCCATTTCCTGCCTTATCTTCCCATCCTTCTCCTTCTGTCTTCACTAGGATTTGATCCTCAGAACCTCCGATGTGGGAGAGAGGCATCTTACCACCTGCACTACCCTAGTTCATGTTTTTTTGGTGCATCTCATCTTGGGTCTCCCTTGTGTCACTCTCCTGTTAGGTCATAATCTTTCTGCATGGCTCACAGGGCCTGATGGCACAACCACACATGGGGCCTGATGGTGCACCCATGCACAGGGCCTGGGGAGCTCACCCACCTGTGGGGCCTGGTGGTACATCTGCATGCAGGGCCTGGTGGTGCACCTGTTTGTGGGGCCTGGGGGCTCACCCACATATAGGATCTCACAGTGCACCCACATGCAGGGTCTGGGGGACTCACCTGCTCATGGGGCCTGGCAGCACACCTGCACATGGGATGTGGTGGCACTCTTGCTTGCAGAGCCTGATAGCACAAGCTGATGAGATTTTGATGCCACCCTTTGCTCAGTTCTGCCTTAATGAGTTGCCTTTTCCTTCCAGTAGGTAAATGACATGCCTGAGACTTTACATGTTCCATGAACTACCTCTGATCATGATCTCTTTATTTTCTCCAAGTATCATATAATGGTCATCACTGTAAGAGACCTTAGAAATGGCTCTGAGATGTGAAGGGACATGGCCAAGGCATTAGTCAATTAGTAAATGAGCACGATTTAGCTCATGTCTTCTGCCTTGGGTTCAGTACCATTTAAATGGCACTGCATTGGTAATAATTGACTTTTGGAAAAGGTGTTATCTCTTTCTAAATTAAGTCTTTTACTCTCAGACTACCTAGAACCTAACTGCCTCTCGACAAGTAGCCATGACATACCCTCCCTCCACTCACAACCTCATTTCTTTGAAAAGTTATTACACAAATAAATATTTGTTCCTTCATGCAAAATGATTATAGACATATAACTAGAAAGAGTCCCAAGAGTTCCCCACTTTCAACTTCTGACCAAAAAAGGTGTTAAAACCCTGAGGTCTACCGAGGGCTATTTTCTACAGACCAACTGATTTACAAAGTGCAGGATGAATGTCATGATCCAAGAGCTATTACAGTCAGTTTTATAGGTCCTTCTACCCCTTCTACTCTAAAACTCTGCCTTTTCCTACTACCATCCTCAGAGCCTCCTTCATATCCTTGTTCTTTGGGGGATATATCAGAGAATTGAGCATGTAGGTAATTATAGTATAAAAATGGCAATGAACTTTCTTCCACTATTGGTTTGAGGTATGTGTATATGGCAGAACCATAAAAAAAGGAAACCAACAAGAAGTGGAACCCACTAGAATATACCACATTGGGATGCATATGACAACATGGATGAACTTTGAGGATATTATGTTGAATGAAATAAACCAGACAGATAAGGACAAATATTGTATGGTCTCATTAATATGAACTAAATATGATGAGTAAACTCATGGAATTAAATTCTAGAGTATAGGTTAGTAGAAGATTAACTGTGGGTTGAGAAGGGGGTCCTCATGCTTAATGTATGTACAATATTTTATAAGGTAGATTGTAAATGTGGGGAAATGGATAGTGAATATAATGGAGTAGTCTAGGGAGGTTAATGTCAATTGAAAGAAAGCCAGTGGATAATCTAGGGACTGCATAACAGTGACTTCAGTGGTGGATGATCATTGTGGTTAGTAGTACAAACAAAAGAATGTTCCTCTATTACAGGCATTAGGAATATGGAGATACATGGAAAAATACAACTAATGTTATGAATAGAATATAGTTAGTAATACTGAAAATTTTACAGCAATGGCAAAGAAGGTACTTATCAATGTTAGTATTCAATAGTGCGTGTATATACGGTGGTATAAGATTTTTGCTTTTGGAGTAATGAAAACATTCTAAAATGGACTGAACTGGTGACAGCACAACTCTGTGATTTAACTGTAGTCACTGAGGGTACCCTGTGGATGGATTGAACAAGGCAGAGCACCCTGTATTGAATGATGAACTGTCATTTACAGTACAAATATGAGAATGTTCTCTCATGAACTGTAATAAATATATAATACAAACAAAAGGTGTTAATAATGGTGCTTTGTGGGAATAATACACCAAATATAAGCTATGGACTATAGATAGCAGTAATGTTATGATGATGTTCTTTCATCAATTGTAACAAATGTGTCACAACAATGTAAAATGTTGGTGGTAGAGCAATGTGGGGAATCCTGTGTGATATGCATGATTGTAAACTCACTTCTCAAATTAACAAATCACAGTGAGATACAGTTTCACACCCACTATATTGGCTATTATTTTTATTTCAAAAAAAATAGCAAAATAATAAATATTGGTGAGGAGCTAGAGAAATTTGGACTCTTGTGCATTGCTGATTGGAATGTAAAATGGTGAACACTGTGGAAAATTGTATTCATGGTTCAAGAAAAGTTAAGTATAGAATTTCCACACAACGTGGCAACAATACCACTCTTACCCAAAAGCATTGACAACAGAGATTCAAACAGATATTCTTATGCCAACATTCACGGAATTATTCACAATTCCAAAAGGTGGAAACAACCCAAGTATACATCAACAGGTGAATGGATAAACAAAATATAGTATGTGCATACAAAGAATATTATTGAGCTGTAGAAAGGAAAGAAGTTCTGATACATGCTACAGCAGGGATGAGTCTTGGAACCATGCTAGATATAAAGTAAAAATAATGTATGATTCCAAGTACATGAACTATTTAGAATTAGCAAATTCATAGAGACAGAAAATAGATTAGAAGTTATAAGGGACCAAAAGGAGAGAAAGCTAGTTAGTTATCACTTATTGGGTATAGATTTTATATTGTAGTGATGAAAAAATTTGGGCAATGTATGGTGGTGATGGTAGCACAACGTTGTAAGTGTAATTAATGATACTGAATAGTATACATATAAATGATAAAAGGGTAACAAATTAAAAAAAGAAATGATGGTACACATTCTAGACATATAAGATCTCAAAAAATTTTACTTACCGCATTTTCTTTCTTGGAAAGCTATAAGAGACAGTGCCACCAAAACAAGAACGTGAATTAAGAAAGAAGCAGAGATCTTGGGTTTAGAGCTGTATACTTCACACAAAGGGCACCCAATACAAACTGGATCAAGCCAGAGGCCTCTAGAAGAGTTTTTCTACAAAGAATTATTTGCAGAATATCTGATATGAATGAATACATTCTGAGGAGATTCAGACATTTGACAGAGTTTGAGGTTGTTTATTGGTAAGTTCTGTATATAGAAAATAGCAAGATAAAAATACATAGTAATTTATAACTTCAGAGAAAACAACTGTTTTTGGAGAAATTGGGATTAATTATACTTTACCAACTAGCTAAACTCTAAAGTGCTTTTATTTATTTATTTTTAAAGATTTTATTTATTTATTCATTTATTCCCCCCCTTGCTGCTTGTGCTCGCTGGGTCAGCTAACCACGCCGTGCGGGCGGGCTTGCCTTCACCAGGAGGCCCCGGGAACCGAACCCGGGGCCTCCCATATGGTAAACAGGAGCCCCACTGATTGAGCCACAGCCGCTTCCCTCTAAAGTGCTTTTAGAGTCATAATAATTTAATATTGAAAATTGATCATCCCGCTTCAAACTGTAAGTATGCTGGGATGATGGACAGTGTACACATATGCAGGTGGGGCGTGAAAGGGGAGAATTAAATCCACATGGACCATTTGAAAAAATATTTACTATTAACTGAAAAATCAAGAGTAGAGTAGAAGTACGTGTGTATTACTGAGATTCGGAGATAAAACAAAAGGAGTTGAAAATTAAGAAAGTTGAGTTATTGCTTTTGAGGTAAAGGAAAATTGAGGTGCATTCATTTTAGTATATTTTATAGAATTAGTTAGCTTTTCAAATACTATGAACATGTATAACTTTGATAAAAATAAGATATTTTATAAATCACTTCCGAAAAATGTGGCAAAAGAGCACACAAACAGTATGTGGATAGAATGGAAATAGGATGTAGGAAAGAGATGATACTGAACAAGAACTTATTGGAAATTTAACCAGCCAATAATGAGCACAACCTCAAGAAATACAATATTTTCAGGAAGCTGGTCTTGTTTAAATTTGTTTAACAACATATAGGAATTCTCTGCAAATGTATTGCTTTTGCCAGTATCCATGAATATCCATGAAAGTCACAATTATAAGGAAGAGAGGAAATCATAGTGAGGATGTGATTATTTAAAAGAGATTGCATAGCAAGTTAATGCCCAACCTAATACTCAATCCCAAATCTACAGCTTCTCAAGAAAGGTTCTTTGGAAAGTTCCTCCAATTCTCAGAGTGTAATCTAGGAAAAGCCTATGTTTCCTCTTTTTTATTTCTGCATCACCAGCTTCCTTATTGCTTCCTTGACATCTCTGTTTCTCAAAGTGTAGATAATGGGGTTGATCAAAGCTAGAATAAGATTATATAGCAGTGCCACAAACTAGGTCACATCATGAGAGAACTTTGGCTTAGGAGTCACGTACACATAGATCATAGTAATGTAGAAAATGGACACCACCGTGAGATGGGAGCCACCGGTCCCAAAGGCCTTCTGTCTCCTTCCAGGTATTTTTATCTTCAAAACACTGTGGGCAATATGCTCATAAGAGACCAAGATCAGTGAGAGAGGAAAGACAAGGAAGATGCTAGTTAGCATCATAATCTCCTTCTTGTAATTTGTGGTGTTCACACAAGCCAGTTTCATCATTGGTTGTGTCTCACAATAGAAATGGTTTATCCAGGAAGGGTCATTGTGATAGGGGTATGGACCAATGAGTTGCTGAAACCAATTAACCGGGATATGCTGGCCAGTATCCAGCACAGCTTTGGTGGCATGAGGGTGAGATAACGCAAAGGCTGGCAGATAGCAACATAGCGATCATATGCCATCATGGCTAGAAGGACACACTCAGTGCTCCCCGGACCCAGGGTGAAGAGAAGCTGGACCACACATCCAACAAAACTTATGGATTTGTATGGCCCCCCGGATTGCCCAACATCTGAAGACTAATACAGGTCACATGAATGAGGTCAATACAAGAGAGATGAGTGGGGAAGATGTACATGGGTGTGTGGAGATGGGCGTCCAGGCAGGAGACCAGAATAATGGTCCCATTGTCCATGAGTGATAGAAAGTAGAATATCAAGATGAATACAAATAAAATCCTTTGTAGTCATGGCTGATCTGAGAAGCCCACCAAAATGAAGCTTCCTCCAGATGTGGAATTGTCTCTTCCTATCACCTTCTAGGTGACCTGAGAGAAAAAGAAAAACATCATTTGACCACTGTGCTCTGTGGTGGATGAGAATACTGTGTCAGACTAAGTTTAGTAGAAAATATCTAAGCATTCATTTCCCCTTCTCTTAGCCTGGCAAGAGACAGCTAGCCAAATTAGAAGTCTCTTAGTTAGACACAGAAAATGACATGAGTAAAAGAAAATGCTAACAAACTCTTACAGGAAATGCCTCATAGCACAATTCTCTCTACAACATTTTCTCTTTTAACATTCATTCCTTGTTTAGCCTCCTATCCCTAAGTGCCTAGAATTAAATTCCTTCATCCTTTGTAAGATCACCTTCTGTACCTCCTAAATTATCTGTTTTGTGTCCAATACACACTTATCTAATTGCCAGTTAAACATCAACCAAATCATAAAATCTCCCAATGAGATGAAAAGCAATATAATTGCTTACACTAAAGGCAGAAATTTACCTATGTTACAGTGAAAAGGGACACCCTCTGCAGGACCCAAGTTTGGAGAAATCTATGTTGTTGATAGAAGGACATGACTCAAAGAGGCAGCCAGATAAGGTGAAGGAAATGACTCAGTCTTGTGCCTACATATTCAACCTGTTGATCCCAATAATCTAGTGCAGAAAGAGTGGACCTGACTTTCCATCCCCTGTCCTCACCACACCCTCTTCTTGTGACACCTCGTCTTCATCATAGCTTTATTCATATTTGTTTTGCTCTTATTACCTCTTGATAAAAATACAACAGCTGTATGGGAATTCTGCATATGAGCATGATTGTTTTGTAAACTCACAATATTATTTTATTTAAAAAACAATAGGGTGGATTAGGGAAATAATACACCAAATGTAAGATATGGACTATAGTTAGTGAGACTTTGATGATATTCTTTCAAAATTTGTAACAAATGTCTCACAACAATGCAAGGTGTTGGTGGTGGGTTGATGTATGGGACCCCTGTATGATGTTATGCATGTTGGTTTTGTAAGTTCACAACACTTATTGTATATATATGTTCATGTATGGGCGATATAATAATAATAATAATAATAATAATAATAGGGTGGCTTAAGGGAAAAGTATACCAAATGTAAGATACTTTGGTTAGTAGTAATATTTTGAGGATGTTTTTTAATAATTTGTTAAAAATGTTACATAACAATTACATAACAAGGTATTGGTGGTAAGGTGAAATATGAGAGCCCTGTGTGATATTACGCATGTTTGTTTTACAACTTTTTGTTTCACAACTTTTATTATACACTTATGGTTTATATATGATTACGTATGAGTCATATACTTCAATAAATTTTTTAAATGAAAAAAAAAAAGCTAAATGACATTAAACAAGCCAATTATACTTTCTAGGGAAAAAATACACTAGTGGAAAACTGAGAGTTGTACTTCCTCTGAACCTACAACCAGAAAGAAAAGTTTGCTTGAAAGTAGTAATAGCAATATTCATGACTGGTGAAGTTTGGGAAGAATGTTCAGTTTGATATTTAAGGTTAATTCCTGGCTCCTATCCAAAACACATAAAAGATAAGTCTGTACTCTGAGTAATTCCCATTTCAAAAAGCTCCCATTTTATGGTGGTGAAAATGACTAAATATGTATTGTAGTTTGTATGCAAAAATAGTCACATAGTGAGTTCTTTGCATCTCCAGAGGAACCACTTTTTATTCACATAAAAAAAACTGGGTAGAAAATATATTCCATCTCTACATCAGTGGTTCTCACATGTGTGCATGAGAATCACCATGAGGGTTTGTTAAAACATAAATTGCTCGATCTCATTCCCAGCATCTCAGATTTGGTATGCCTGAGCTGGGATACAAGAAATTTCATTTCTAACAAGTTCCCAAGAGATGGTCATGCTGCTGGTGTGGGATCACACTTGGAAAACTACAGTCTTAGCTTTTAAATTTTTCCTGAGTAATCTCCAGACTATATTACTTTGACTAGACACCCAGCAGCTCTTTCCCTAATGAAATAATTAAAGACTGATGAAGAAATGATAATAGTGGCATAATGTTGAGGAGGGAGTGAAGAGAGGATACTTGGAAAGATTATTCTGCTGCTACTGATCTCAGAAAGAGGCAAAAAAAAAAAAAAAAAAAAAGATGCTTCTCAAAGTTGAGAAGGGCACTTTCAAGTCTAAATCCTAAACTTCTTATTTGCAGAGGAGGTGACCATGTGCACAGGCTTAAGGCTATCTCCTCCAGTAACCAGATGGCAAAGGAAACCATGGATCCAATACCCACTTAACAATACAGTTTATATGAGGAATACAATGAAATCATCCCTGATCCATTCCTTATATCACGTTTTCCATGGTTTTTATGATTTTCTGGGTATTCTCTCTTTCCTCAATCCTTGTTAAATAGAACTCCCCTTCAAGTGTATCCAGTCCTTAAGTTAATGTATAAGTATGTTTAGGTTGTAATAAACATAGTGCCATTATCCAACTCTCTCGTAAGCCCTAGACAGAACTAGAAAGAAATACAAAAAACAAAACATCCTGAAAAGTGTTTGACATGGGGGAAGGCTCCTTGCCCCAAAATCCACACCTCTCCTTAATAGTTTTCTGTCTCATACTGTGGTTAATGATGAAGCACATCTAGGCATTGAGAAACTGAGTAATGCTTGGGGAGAGAAGTTTAGTCACCTTCTTGCACATACAAAAGTTTGGAGATTGTAATCAAAATGAATGTGATTAGTGCTGAACACTGGGTCTCTTCCTGCTGCTCAGCTTCTGGTATCACACGGGGTCTCTTTGAGGCCAGTCCCCAGTGCATGTGTGTGAATTTGCATGATTGTCCTGCTCTCTCTCCACCCAGACATACCAGGACCACCATCACCATCTCTGTGAGGATAAGAGACTTCTCTTCTGCTGCTGGTTCAGAGATAGTTGTATCTGAATCTTCTTTTTTTTATTTAAAATAAATAATTCCCCATATACCTGAACTATCTACTAAGTAAGCACCCAACCTTTTGGGTAGTTTCCTGTAGATTCAATTAAAAATTATACCAGAAAAATTAATGACATTTAATAAATAAAATAAGTTATAAAGTCCATGAATGCTTTCAAGCTTACAGTAACAGATTTTTCTAGTATTATTGAAATATTTCTAAAGTCTTTATCCTTTCTTCCTTATTAAATCATCACTTAATTTTTCTTTTTAGTCTATCCTACACATCCTCATCCATGTCTTCTTCTCTCCATTGTTCTTGTTTTCCAATAGATATCCCCCAATTTAACTCTTGCATGCACCAATAGTTTTTGTCAAAACTCCATTTAGGAGATTTATCAGTTTAATGGTAGTTTTCATACAAGGCCAGGGACTCCCTATTAAGGTGCAGACCAGATCCAAGGGGGTGTGGACATTAGCGACTCCAAAAATTGGGGATAGAAGCTCACAGTTACCAGGCCGTAAAGCATAAGTTAATTCCCTCACCAATGTTTGCTGCTATGTGTTGGAGTAAGATGGCTACCAACATCTGCCAAGAGTTCAGGCTTCCTGGGTTCCTCTCTTCCCAGGGCTAGTTTCTTTCTGAGCTCAGCTGCCCTGCTCTCTCCACAGGCCTGCTGTAGACTATGAGGCTACTGGCTTTTTCTCTGTCCCTGGGACTAGAGTCTCTCCGGGCTCAGCTGCTCTGCTCCTCTGTGTGCTTACTTCCCATGCTCCAGCTCAAAAACTCCAACCTCCTTTCTCTGTGGTGTGGTTTCTCTGTGAATTCTCATCCACCAAGGGAGTGGGGACTCAACATCCTTTTGATGTGGCCCAATCAAAGCCTTAATCAACAAACTGAACCCAAGGGAAGTAGAAAGAAGGAAATAACAAAGATTAGAGAAGAACTAAGGGAAATTGAAAATAAAAAGCACTAGAAAAAATAGAACCAAAAGCTAGTTCTTTGTGAAGAGTAATAAATTTCACCAACCCTTAGTTATACTAACAAAGAAAAAAAGGGAGAAGATGCATATACATAAAGTAAGAAATGAAGAGGGGTTATCACTACTGACCCCACTGAAATAAAGAGTTTCATAAAAAATAAAAATAATGATTATCATAAGAGTATACTTTGAACAATTGTATGCCAACAAGGTAAATAATTTAGAGGAAATAGACAAATCCCTAGAAACACAGAAGCAGCCTACATTGATGAAAGAAGAAATGCATAAACTCAACAGACCAATCATAAGTAACGAGATATAATTAGTCAATGAAAACCTCCCAACTAGGAAGAGCCCAGGACCAGAAAGCTACACAAGTGAATTCTACCAAATATTCCATAAAGAACTAACACCAATCCTGCTTAAACTATTGGAAAAATAGAAGTGAAGGAAACATTCCCTAATTCTTTCAATAATGCCAACATCACCCTAACACCAAAGACAAACAAAGATGCCACAAAAAAGGAGAATTAGAGACCAATCTCTTTAATGAAGCGAGATGCTAAAATTCTCAACAAATTCTTGATAATCATATTTGTGATGGTTAGGCTAATGTGTCAACTCGGCCAGGTGATTGTGTCCAGGTGTTTGGTTCAGCAAGCACTGAGCTAATTGTAATACAAGAACATTTATGGACTTTGGCACCAGGGAGTTTACTGGGGGATGGCTGATTACATCTGCATCAATCAATGGGATTGCTGTCAGCAATGGGTGCTTTTATCCAATCAGTTGAATATCTTAAAAGGGGAAGTGATTTCAACATTCGGAGAGAATTTCCCAGCTCATCTTTGGACAACCAACTTCTCCCAGAAACTCATGAAGGACCTTCATTGGACTTTCATTGGAGCCCCTGGTTTGGAGCCCTTACCTGCAGAACCTGGACTTGTGAATCCCCATGGTCACCTGAGAGACACATAAAATATCATATTATTGGCAGACATCTCTTGTTGATTCTGTTTCCCTAGAGAACCCTGAACAATACAATATTCAACAACACATCAAACAAATTATATACCATGACCAAGTGGGTTTCATTGCTGGTATGCAAGGATGGTTCAACATAAGAAAATCAATCAATGTAATATACCACATAAACAGATCGAAAGAAAAAAATCACAAGATCATCTCTATAGATGCAGAAAAAACACTCAACTAAATACAACACCATTTCCTGATTAAAAAAAAAAAAACTGCAAAAGATAGGAATAGAAGGAAACTTCCTATACATGATAAGACGTTATTTATGAAAAAAAACATAGCTAACATTATATTCAATGTTGAATCCTAAAATCTTTCCCTCTAAGATTGGGAACAAGACTTTCACCACTTTCACCACTTTTATTTAACACTGTGTTAGAAGTACTTGCTTGAGCACTTTGGCAAGAAAAAGATATCAAAGGCATCCAAATTGGAAAAGAAGAAGTAAAAATTTCACTATTTGCAGATGACATGATCCTATACATAGAAAGTCCTTAGGAATCTACAACAAAGATTCTAGAGCTTATAAATGAGTTCAGTAAAGTGTCAGGTTATAAAATCAATGTGCAAAAATCAATAACATTTCTGTACACCAATAATAATCAATCTGAGGAGGAAATCAAGAAAAAAAAATCCATTTACAGTAGCAACTAAAAGAATCAAATACCTAGGAATAAATTTAACTTATGATGTAAAAGACTTATATGCAGAAAATTACACAACACTGTTACATGAAATCAAAGAAGACCTAAATAAATGGAAGAATATTCCCTGTTCATGGATAGGAGGATGATCATTATGATTTCTATCCTACCCAAATTGATTTACAGATTTAACACAATTTGAATAAAAAACATAGCATTTTTTACTGAATTGGTAAAGCTAATTATGATATTTATTTGGAAGGGCAAGTGGCCATGAATAGCCAAAGATACATGGAAAAAGAAAAATGAAATCAGAAGAATCATACTACCTGACTTTGAAACATACTACAAGGCTAGAGTCATCAAAACTATATGAGATTGGCACAAGGATAGACATCCTGACCAATGGAACTGAATTGAGAGTTCTGATATAGTTCCTCACATATAATCACCTGATATTCAACAAAGCCACCAAGCTCATTCAGCTGGGAGAGAATGGCCTCTTCAACAAATGTTGGTTGGAGAACTGGATAACCATATCCAAAAGAATGAGAAAGGAATATCACCTCACATGTTACACAAAAAAATAACTCAAGATGGATCAAAGATATAAATATAAGAGCACGGACCATAAAGCTCCTAGAAGATAATGTAGGGATACATCAACAGGATCTTGTATTAGGAAATAGTTGCTTGAACTTTAACCCAAAGCAAGAACAACAAAAGGAAAATAGATAAATGGGACCTTCTCAAATTTAAAAACTTTTGCACCTCAAAGGAGTTTGTCCAGAAAGTGAAAAGGCAGCCTACTCAATGGGAGAAAATATTTGGCAACCATATATCTGATAGGGGCCTAATATCCAGTATAATACAGAAATCCTCCACTATGAAAATAAAAAGACAAAAAAACCCACTTAAAAAATAGACACTTCTTCAAAGAAGAAATATAAATGGCTTAAAAGCACATGAAAAGTTGCTCAATGTCATTAGCTATTAGGGAAATGCAAATCAAAACCACAATGAGACATCAACTTCATCCATTAGACTGTTGACTATTAAAAAATCAGAGGACTACAAGTTTTGGAAAGGATGAGGAGGAATGAGACCCCTTATGCACTGTTGGTGGGAATGTTAGAATAGTACAGCCATTGTGGAGGACAGTTTGCCAGTTCCTCAGGAAGCTAACTGTTGAACTGCCATATGATCAAGAAATCCCACTGCTGGATATATACTTGGAAGAATACAAAGCAGGGACATGAACAGATATATGTACACCAATGATCATAGTGGCATATTCACTACTGCCAAAAGTTAGAAACAATCCAAAGTCCACCAACAGATGAATGGATAAACAAATTGTGGCATATACAAACAATGAAATATTACTCAGCTGTAAGAAGGAATGCAGTATAAACATATGTGATAACATGGATGAATCTTGAAGACATGCTGAATGAAGCAAGCCAAGCACTCACAAAATTTTACATGACTTCACTGATATGAATTAAGCAAATCAAGCAGCTCATAGAGCTGGAGTCTGGAAGTTAGGTTACAGGAGACAGAGAGGAAAAAGAAGGATGTGAGTCAATGCCCATATGGACAAAATCTATGAAAAGGTGGAATGGTGTAGTTGTGCAGTGGATCAGCATGACAGTAATGCAGTGATGCTATTGGGATGCACAGTGCTGGTTTGTGACGGTGGTAGGGTGGGGAGGGTGAATTAGACTGTCCACGGAACGGCGGGGGAGGCTTGAGAGATGAAACAGGTGAACTGTGGTGATTTGTGGGTATGTGGTTGAAACTACAATATTGGGAATGTACTTTTGGCAAATATGGCAGGAGAGGGTTACTGGTTTGAGTAACGTCGGACAGGGTACACCTAGGGCAGGCTTATAAGGAGTATGTAACATTCATCTTGTCAGAGTGTGCTGTGATAAGGTGTGTAGACTCACACAACGAGTGGGAAGGTGTTGTCCTACCGTACTGGGGAGTTCTGCTATGATCACAAATAGAGGGGCGGAACTCTCTTGAGAGCATAGGCAGTACCTAATAGGGGATGACAGGCCAGTATGTCAAGCCTTCAATGTTATTGCAAGTAACTATAAATCTAGTTCTTTAATGAGTTGATCTTGGTGGTTACCGTGGGTCCCGAGGAGAGAGGGAGGGAGGAATAGAATAGATGGAATATGAGACATTTTGGGGACGATGGAATTGTTCTACATGGTCTTGCAAGGATGGATACAGACTATGTCAAACTTCATCAAAATAAATAAAAGTGTTCAGTCAGAAATGTAAACCATAATGCACATTATTGACCATGGTTAGTAAAAAAGTGTCAATATTTCTACATCAATTGTAACAAATGTACCATCCATATATAAAATGTTATTAATAGGGGAAAAGGAAAAAGGGAGAGGATGTTGGGTATATGGGAATCACCTATATTCTGTACCTAAAGCTTCTTTGAAGACAAAATGAGAAAAATAAGACACTGGGCAAATAAACAGAAGCAAATGTCACTGTGCATAAAAGACAACAGATCTTACAGTGATGAAAGACATAATGTCAAAATAATTGTTTAGGTTTATATTTTTATTTTTTATTTTTTCAAACTTTTAAAAAATGTTTTTGTATTTTATTCGTTATTTCTAAAACTGTTATTATATCATTTTCCTATTAATTGTTTTCAGTTATTTTCTTGGCTTCAATTCTGAAGAAGTTTTGGAACACAGAAGGGTTACAGCTGTGGCAGGGGAGGATCATTGGTACGGGGTGTCAGAGATGGGAGACGCATGGTAGGAGGTTCACCTGGGACATACATATAAGGCATATGAATGTGTTCAAGTGTTCATGGGACATTGTCACAGTGGGTGGAGATTCACACAATAACCAAAGACATATTGAATTCCCATTCTGGAGAGTTCTGTCACATTCTTTAATGGGACAGCAAAAATCCCCTGAGTATAGGGGCAGTGACAAATGAAGCAAGATGGACCTTTAACAGGCCCTTGATAGTGATGACTGTACTTACGAAGCTTTACTTTTTTTTTTTTTTTATTGTGGGTAAAAATCAAAATTTTCACAATACATACCAACATTTGCAAAATTTTATATTAAGTATTTGCCACTATACAAAAAAACTAAAAATAAGCAGGTAAAATTAATTATAAGAATGTATTTTATTCCATCCAATATATCCAAAATATCATGTCAAGTTGTTATAAATATAACAATGTTTAAGATTTTAATTGGAGTTTTAAAGAACTAAAACTTTCCATTTTAACAACTCTCAAGTGTATAAGTCAGTGGCATTTATTTCATTCACAATGAGATCCTACCATCACCAGCATCCATATTGAAACTTTCAGCCTACCAGTATGAAACCCTGTACATATTAAGCCATAACTGTCCATTTTGGTACCACTGCTGACACTGGTAACCTGCCGTCTATTTTCTATGAAAATTTGCTTAATCTGGGTATTTCCTAAAAGTGAAATTATAAAAAAAAAAAAAAAAAAAAAAAAGTGAAATTATAAATATACTTGCATTTCTGTCTTACTCCACTCAAGATGATGTTTTCAAGGTTCATTCATGTTGTGCAATGTATCACAACTTTATCATTTATTGGCTGAATAATTATCCTTTGTATGTATAAACCGCATTTTTTTCATCCTTTCATCTGTTTGATGATCTCCTTGATAGCCAGGTTACTCTCTGGCTGTTGAGAATGATGCTGCTATGAAAAATGTATAAATATCTACTTGAGTCCCTGCTTTCAATTTCTGGGAATATACACTTAGAAGTGAGAATGTTTGTTCCTATGTTAATTTTATAGTTGACTTTCTGGGGTCTAGCCAGACTAATATTCAAGAGGCTGCACATCACTATCAACAAAATGTAAGGGTTCCAATTTCTCTGCATCTTTGCTAACACTTGTAATTTTCCATGTGCCTGTTGAACCCTGGATTTCAGCAGAGTTGCAACACCTACTCTCCAATTCATTAGAATTTCCCAGGACAACTAACAAGGAGATGATGATGGACAAAGCCCATTCCATGAATTTTTAAAAATAGCAGCCATACTAGTGAGAGTGGAGTGGTGCCTCACAGTGACTTTGAGTGGCATTTCCCTAATGGCTATTCTGTTGAGCATCTAGTCACATGCTTGTTTGAAAATCTTCATTGGAGAAATGTCTGTTTAAGCACTTTTCTCATTTTAAATTGTATTTTTCCATCTTTTCTTGTATAGATGAAAGTGTTATTTATGTATTCCTGACATTAATCCCTTATTAGATGTAATTTCATCCATTCTATAAGATGTCTTTTCAATTTCTTGATAATGTCCTTTGAATTTAAAAAGTTGTTTTTAATTCTGGAAAAGGTCATTTTATCTCTTTTTGCTTTTTGGTGTTCATGTTTGGGTATCATTTCTGCAAAATCACTGCCAAATCTAAGGACATGAAGGATTTCCCTGTTTTATTCTAGAATGTTCAGATTTTAACACTAAAGTTTAGGTCCTTGAAACATTTTGAGTTCATATTTGTTTATGGTGCAGGTAGAGGTATGTGGACATCTAGTTTTCCCTACACCATTCATTAAAGGGACAATTGTTTTCCCATTTTATATACTTGGGTCTCTTGTCCACAATCAGCAAACCCTGAATGTGTAGATTAATTCCCGGATGCCCAATTCTTCTCCCTTGGTCTGTATGTTTATCTCTAGGTCATAACCACACTCATTTGATGACTGTGACTTATAGTAAAATTTGAAATTTGGAAGTGTCATTTGATGGAATATTATGCAGCTGTAAGAAGAAATGAAATCATAAAGCATGTGACAACATGGATGAACCTGGAGGACATTATGTTGAGGGAAGCAAGCCAGACACAGAAGGACAAATACTGCATGATTGTGTTACTAAGAACCAAATATATTGTGTAACACATTGTTTGATTCGAAAAATAATTCATATGTATCCAGTACATTTAATTGAGAAATACATTTATTCATCTGTGTTTACTTTTTAATTTTTAATTGTTTATATTTTCAATTAGTAAATGTACAAAATAAAGTTAAAAAAAAAAAAGAAGTGTCATTTTCCATTTTGTTCTTCTATTTCAAAATTGTTTTGACTATTCAGGGTTATTTGATTTCTACAGGATCTGAGAATAGGTTTTCCCCTTACTGAAAAAATGCTGCCAAATTTAAGGTTTTACATTAAATCTATAGTTCTTTCGGGGTGTGAGTGACATCTTAACAATATTTGATTTTCTATCCATGAAACAGGTTTTTTTCCACATTTTTCAGTCTTTTTAAATTTCTTATATCAGGGTTTTGTATTTATCAGTGTACATGCCTTTCACTTTCTTGTTTAAAATTTTTCCTAAATATTTTATTCTGTCAGATGCTAACATAAAGGCATTGTTTTCTTAGTTTCAATTTCAAATAGTTCACTTTTGGTTTTTAGAAAGACAACTGATTTTTGCATGTTAATCTTGTATTAACATTTTGCTGAATTTGTTGGTTACTTCTAGTTGTTTTGAAGTGATATACAATTGACATGTTTTACCATATATTTTATACCAATTAATCCTCAAGTGAGTCAAGCCTCTTAGTGCTCTACCTGATGCCACCTGAATTATGAGATTTTTCCACCCTGAGTGGTGAGAACATGAACTATTGCCCATTCTTTATGAGCTCTGAGGATTGTTCTGCCTGTTCCTTTCTGTTGGTTTTGTCCTTTGTCTGGAGAGGCCTTGTGTAGCTCTGTTCATGCACTATGCTCAGCTGAAGCCCACTGGATGACCCATGCACAGTCCCCTCTCTTTTTAACATATTCTAACCGTGGGTAGCTCTCTGCACTGGCTCCAGTTCCCTCCCTCCAGCATGCTGCCCTTTAAACTCTAGTCACATCCTTGTCCTTGGGCTTCCAGCTCCATCTCCTGAACTCAAGGACACTGCTTGCATCTGTCACGGATCCCCTACCTGTGGAGAGGTGACCAACCATGCACAGTCCTGCCCTGGGGAAGGGTGGTCTTGCCAATTGTGTGGAAGCTGCCCAGGAGGCCCTAGGGTCACATCCTGCATTGATGCTCAGAGCTCATCCCAGAAAGAGGCTCTAAACTTGAGGACCAAAACCACATGTGACCATTGGTCACATGACATTTCAAGCCCATTAAATTCCTGTCCATTTGACAGATGAGTGAGGGATAATAGAGAGGCAGGAGAAATGACTGATTGCTACCTGAATAGATAAAAGTCAATTAACACATTGCTTTGAAAATTTTGAGAAAGAACACTTCCCAGACTTACAATTGCTACTTAAAAATTGATTTTAAGCTTTGCTCAATTGAAGTCCTCTATAATAAAAAACATTGCTGAGGAAGCAACGGTAGATTTTTCAGCTTCTGGCCCATGTCTATTCTGCTCATTCATTCACTCACTCTAGGGATGTAGCAATGGTTCTGTATAGCCCTGGGGGCTCCTCATCATGCTGAACATTAAGATCACATAAAATGGCAGGACAGGATTAAATCAATGATTATATAGTTCATGGGGACTACTATCCCCTAACCCATGTTCTTCAGTTGTTATCCCTACCTGATGAGAGGCCAAGGTTGGGGAAAGTGTAGTAGGCCATCCCATCCTGAGGCCTCCATCAGTCAGCAAGTACATTGCCACGTTTGAATCTACAATGAGGTCAGACAGTAGCGCATAAATACACTAAGGCCTCCCTGGGACCCTGGAGACCCACAGGGCACACTTTCACTGGCACCTGGCCCTTACCCTCTGTCCTGGGAGCCCTTCTCCCTGGGCACTCAGGAGGCTTAGTTCCCAGTTGGTATGTCCATAGGACCCTCCCTGGCATATATCTTTGTCCTTGACCTGCTCCTTTCTCTTATTCCTGGAGCTGAGCACTCCATCGCTATTAGCCTGAGTACCGAATGCATATTCCAGGAAATGGGCCTGACGCCCTCTTTGATGAGCTCAGGTGCTTGCTCATCAGAGCTCTCTTGACCAATCCCTCTTGCCCACTTACAGCTCTACATCTCTCTTCACACAGTCAGCCTGTGCTCTGCCTTCTGCTGGGAAGCCCACCCCTCAGCCACATATCAGTCTGTGGATCCTCACCCTGATCTGAACCATATTCCTCACTCTTCCCAAAGATGCAGATGCTCAGCTCTGTGGGACACCTTCCTTTCCCTCCAGCTTCCATCCTACCCATGAGTGAACATTTGATGCCTGACCAAGGTAGGACCTTGATATAAAATGTTTTACTGGAAGTTGTGATGGTTTCTACCCATCCTCCTGATTGCGTTGGGCATTTGAGGCTGACCCTTTGCTGGGACCAGTGCATCCCTCTCCATCACAGATTCCAGTTTCTTTTCTTCCAGCTCCCCATGGAAAGCTCCTCTCCTAAATGACCATCTACTGTGCACTAGGCACAAGGACAGCCAACAACAAGGGAGGATGGACTTGGGTGTGGGCTGGTTCTCAGGGAAGAAGCACTTGGGACCATTCATTGTTCTATAATGGCCTTGCCAGTGGGCATCTCACATAACTCTGGGACTCTTGTGAAAGTCTTGCATGGGATCCCAGGTGTTCCTGCCTCATTAGATTTGACCTTAACTGATGAAAACTGAGAGATCCCGTTCTAACCTCCCAGTCATAAATGTGTTTACAAAACCCTTCCTGATTCCCTGCGCCACTGTTTCTTGCACAAATTCCACATACTCTAGTCCACCGCCTCTGGAAAGCTCTTAACTCTTTCTTGCAGTCTTCATGTGTAGAAGCTGAGATCATGGCAAGATGTGTCTCTGCTTAGTGACTCTTAAGGGCCCCATTTTTGAACCCTATCAAAAGAGTTTAAGCCTGTGAATACAATAAAGCCCTCCATAAACTAATAGTCAGTTAAAAAAATTTTTTTAAATAAGTTGACATTTCTAAAAAGATAAATAAACCTAGAATTGTAGAAAGAAGCTTTGCAGCAAGAAAGGAGAAAATGTAGTTCTGAGTTTCCTGTCAGAAAGGTCAAAAGGTAAAGCTCAGGGCCAAAAGTTATCCAATTAAATGCAGAATACGAATTCACTTGGAGAGAAAAAAAAAAGTCTTTCTTGGTACTGAATTAGGGGAGGAAGATGCCTCAAAAAGTTGAGTGGAGGTGAGGTATCAATTAAATTAAAATTATGAAAACCTTAAATATGGTCCATGGTTTTTCCTTGCCCAGGCATAAGAATCTCAGTTCTTTGGGGGAGTCCTGGGGTATTCCCCGGAGCATTCCATACTCCCCTAACAGCCTCCATCCAGGGACATTCCCTGAGATGGGCATCCCCAGTGAACACCTGCCTGAATGGGCATTCACTTCTGACATTCTCAGGAGGACCAAGACCTCTACCTACCTGTTCCTCCTGGATGCCCAACTGCTCCACTTGTTGTGGGGAGATGATGTGGACAATTTTCAGGATGTCACAGGGACAACTTTCACCACCAGCTTGATTATGGACATATCATGTCAACAAGGCCATAATCTCCTCCTGGACAGACACTGCCAGAACTGGAAAAGGTGTGTGTGATTGAGCATTTGGCCGGGAGAATAAGATGGGAGGGTCCCAGTCACAAAGAGATGAATAAGCCAACAGACACCAGATCATGCTGTGAGTTCCAATCCCTGTTCCCTGACATTCCAGCTGATCTCTTAACTTTCTTGAGATGCACTATCCCTAACCATCAAAAAATCACAGTCTCCTTGACCGAGTTCAAATCTGGGCCTAAGACTCTCCACATGCAGAAAGCAAGACCCAGGGCATGGGTATACAAGGAGAAAGAGGTAGATTAGTGGTTCTCAACATACAAATGAGGTTAGAATGGAGAATGAATGTCCAGTAGGGTGAGGTTCCATTTAGGGGTGAAGACAGTTTCTGGACCAGACAGTGACAAGAGTTGTTCAACGTTACATGTACCTAAGACACAGATATGCACAGTAAAACAGGATAATAAGTAAATAATTTTAAAATGTACTTAAAATGAAAAAAATATAACCATGAAAAATACAAAATGTTACAAAGAGAGACTAAATGACCTTCTCAGGTGGAGGGAAGGAAGTTTCCTTTTCTTGGGCTGGCCCGAGATGAAGTAGGTCTAAGGATTCATCTGCTGCTTGGGCATTCTCCAGCTCTTCAGAAAACTCTCCTGGGATCAGTGTTGCTGCCAGGAATGGTGTTGTATCAAGCTCCATACCTGGCTCTGGTGGTATTTGTACCACCATCTCGGGAGCAGACATTGAATGCACTCAGGGCAACAGATTCAATAATGCAGCATAAACTTTACTCTAACTCCAAAGCTGGTCCAAAATCCATAGTTAGAAGGCACTCCAAATCTTCACATGCTGGTGATGGAGCAGGAACAGGAGCTAAGGTAGAGGCAGGAAATGGAGGAGGCACTAGAGCTGGGAGAGAAGGAGGGTTCATGAGCTTGATAGTTTCCAGGTGCCATTTCAAAGGCACAAAATATCCCCAAGCATTTCAGATGCAAAAAACCCAAATGCACCACACCCACACCAAGAAACTTTCCTGGGTGGAGGTCCAACTGAAGTCCCTTCTGAGGTTCCTATTATCCCTGGACAACTCCAGTCATGGAGATCCTGTCTGGATTATCCACCCATACCATCTGCTCAGGCTCACAGGCACCCACTCCCAGAATTGCTCACCTCCTGGTTTGGACTCCCTTGACTGAGGAAATTCAAGTTGGGCACGGACAGCATGGGAACTCCTTTGAAAAGTCAAGGCAATAATTTTAATATCCATGGAGGCCATCAGGTCCTTGGGAATAGGAGAGCACTGGGGCTGGAAGAAGTCCCCACTGGGATGGTTCACCCAGGTTCTGAGCATAGAGCCAATGGTACTGTGAGAGGAGTGTAGATAGCAGATCAGAGAAGCAGTCCCTTTCAATCCACTTTCCCTTCTGAAGATATCCATGTGTGTGTTTATGGAGGGCTCCTGTGCATGACGTTGTCCATCCCCAGGCCCTGCACCCATTCCCCCTACATTCTCAGTCCTGGCAATGGCTGACTGTACCCTAGCTGAGGACAGAGGACTATTGTCAATCATAGAAGGCTCTGACCAATATATGAAAAAGTCTTACCTACATTAGAGACCCTGACAAATATCTGTCTGTCTTCCCTGCACCATTCACAAAATAATATGGGTTGCAGAAAGGCAGGGACAGGTAGTGACTGCACTGCTCCTTGCACTGTTTTCGAAAATTAGGTGCTGTTAAATACCCAGTGAATGGACACCTCCTGCCCCATCTTCCAGTTCCTAACTGTACCTCAGCCTGAGGCCAAGATACCAAGAGTTGCCATATTCTTTGAAGACCTGTGAGTGTCACATGGTCTTCATATTGTTTTTTTTCTTGGCATGGGCACTGCCTTATCCCACCTTGCCTACAGCTCAGCAACTTTTTTGAGCATCCGTGCAGAGTGGGTAGCAGTTTGTTCAACATATCTACTTTCCTGGACCATGGATCCCTTTTGCAAGATGGTGCAGGTGGGGACAAATCAAACCAAGATTGGAAACATCTGATTTGGTTGATACAGGGATCTGACATGCACTTCTCAGCCACTTCCCTACCTGTTTTCCAACTAAACTGTGGGGTTTGGAGCCCTTTTTTTTGACCCATGGTCCACTCACAGTTTTATTTGATCCAGAGTTCTTTCATCTCCTTGAGTGACCAGGAGGACTTGACCATACCTAGAGAGAGCCATGAATGCATCAGACCAACGTGCTGTTGACCCCCATGCTTGTGAGATCAAATGTGTTGTCTCTCTTCCTAATGTAATGAAAGCTCAAGAAGCAGGGATTTTTTCTACTTCATTCCTCCAACTAAGATGAGTTTTGCAATTTCCCTACACACATAGGCAGCCAGTATGTATTTTTCGATTAGCTCCATGATCACCATTCCCCATTTCACACTGGGTGTGTAGCAATTCTCTGAAAGCCCAGAGAACACTGCCATTAGAAGAACTCTAATGGGAACCTCCAGGAAGGATTCTGTAGCATTCTTTGCACATGGAAAATAAGTCTGACCCTTGCAAGTCTGTGACAAATGCATTTAACCAGAGGTTGGAAAAGAATCTGATCAGCCCAAGCACCTCTATCAGCACAGCAGATCTGTGTGAACACTTTCCATAGCTTATCTCCTTAGGTCTTGACAATGAACCTGTGATGGTATCCTCTCACTCTTACTCCCTGATGAGCCACAAGAGTTCAGAGAAGGGAATTGACAGATCCAACCTTACAAAGAATGTAGAATGAGTCAGGGATGTGGAGGGGGCAGGTGACCCTCCCGGTGAGGAGCTGGATCAGAACCATTTGAGTGGGCATGAAGATTTTATCATTCATTAGAAATGTATAGGCAACAAGCAACTCCTTGCCCAGGTGGGCGGGCACCAGCCTCTGTTCTCACTCCTCTTGCCTGGTGGCACTGAGGATAGTCTGCTGCAGGTGGTTTCTTCCATGTCCCCATAAGGCTCACTATCCACAGCTGTTAGAATTGGGGTGAGATGGAGGATGGACCCTAGAAATAGCCATGAATTAGGCTCCTACACGAAAGAAGGTGCAAACAGTAGAGGGCGCTCCAGCTCTATAGGTGTTGTTATGCCTGTTGCTATGTTTGGAGCAGGAGCAAATGCTGGCAATGAAGCCAGCCATGGATTTGACACTGGAGCTTGAAGATGAGGAGGATTCCCCACCATGACAGCCTCTCCAGTTTCTTTTTTAGAGGCAGAAAATATCCCCAAGCCTTTCAGATGCAAAACACCCAAGCACACCACAACCAAACCAGGAAACATTCCTAGGTAGTGGTCCAATGAGGCCCCCTCTGAGTTTCCTCTTACTCCTGGACAACCCCAGCCCTGGAGATCCTGCCTGGATTCTATACCCATGGCATGTGCTCAGGCTCACAGGCACCCACTCCCAGACATCCTCACTTCTGTCTTGAAATCTCTTGATTGCTGTAACTCAAGCTGGGCCTAAGCAGCATGGGACCTCCATTGAAATGCCAAGCCCACAATTTGCATATACATGGAGGCCATGAGGTCCTTGTGATTAAGACAGCACTGGGGCTGGAAAAAGTCCCCACTGGGATGGTAAACCCAGGGTCTGACCATGGAGCTGATGGCACTGTGAGAGGAGTGTAGATTGCAGATTAGAGAGTACATCCCTTTCACTTTCTTTTCTTAAAGTATCCATGAGTAAGTTTTGGGTGGGCTTCTGTGCATGTCCCTGCCCATTGCCAGGCCCTGCACCCACTTCCCAAACCTCTCAGATCTAGAAGTGGCTGACTGACCCTTAACTTGGGACTGAGGATTATTGTCAATCATAGAAGGCTTATGTCCAATATTTGAAGAAATTTTACATACATCAAGGACCCTTGTAACATATTTTTCTGTCTTCCCTGCCACTTTCAGAAGGAAATCAGGGATGCAGAAAGGCAGAGGTAGGCAGAAAATGCTCTGCACATTGCACTGTGCTCAAAAATTAAGCTCTCTTAAATACCTGCTGAATGGGGACCTCCTGCCCCATTTTCCAGGTTCTAACTTTACCTCAGCCTGAGGTCATGACACCAAGAGTTGCCATATTCTTTGAGGGCCTGTGAGTGTCTCATTCCTTTCACATTGTTTTTTATTTTAGCATAAGCACTGCCTTACCCCACCTTGCCTACAGCTCAGCACCCTTAATTGAGCACCCGGGCAGAATGGGTAGCAGTTTGTTCAACACATCTACAATCCTGGGACCATTGATCCCATTTGCAGGATGGTGCAGGTGGGGACAAATCAAACCAAACTGGGAAGCATCAGATTTGCATCACACAGGGATCTGACCTGAACTTCACAGCCACTACCCCCACCGTATATTTCTGACTCAATTGTGGAGTTTAGAGCCCTTGTTCTTGACATAGAGTACACTCACATTTTTCTTATTTCTAGGAGTCTTCCTTGCCCTTCAGAATCCTGGTGGATTTGCCCATACCGAGAGAACCATTATGTTTTACACCTAACATGCTTTGTCCTCACTAGGCTTCTGAGGTCTATTGTATTTGTCTGAGTCCCCTGTGGAATAGAAGTCCAAGAGGCAGGGATTTTCCCCCCTTCATTTCTTCAAATACTAAATTTTGCAATATCCCTATACACATAGTCCCCACTCTTTATTTGTTGATTGAGTCCAATCATCACACTTCCAGATGTCAGATTTCACCTCTTCCACTTCTCCAGCCCCCTCAAAGACTTTTAACTAGACCTTCATTGAAAACATCCAGGATGGAATCTTCAATCTTCTTTACAATAAGCAAATTGTTCTGTGCCTTGTCCTGGAATAATTGAGGGCTGAGTCAGAGACTTCTTCAGGCCATCCCCAGCCCCTATGACAGCCGATCATGAATGGCCTGAATTGGGTCAGCACTTGCCCCGTCTCATCCTATTCCATCCTCTCAGTAAAACTTTGCTGTATGTCCTCTAGCCCTCTACTTTTCCAAGAAGCCACCTGAGGCTCAGAGAAATTAACTGACCTTCAAACTCCCATGGGGAAGACTAGCAGATTCGAGGCCATGGAAGGGTCAGTGTGCTCACCTGGTGACCTTTTGTATACATGTCTTTTGGGTGGAGAGGACAGCTTGGATGTTCCCCAGGATGTTGGATGTGTCCAGGTACTCCCTGCCCAGGTGGGCAGACACCAGGTGCAGCATTGACTTCTCCTTCCTGCTGGACTTAAAGTTTCTCAGCACCAGGCTGGTCTCTTTCATGTCCTCAGCAAGGTCATTGTCAGACTGGCAGATGGAGGGTTGGGACAAAAAAGGGCATGTGGTCAGCAACTTGAACATGTCCAAAAGGACAGTTACAACTGAATCTCAAACCTGGAAATCCCTGTCCTCAGTGACTGTGGCAGGGGGTGGGCCATGGGTCCCTCTTACTTGGTGACAAGGCACAGCAAGACCCATCCTGGGTTCATGCATTTTATTTCAAAGACATCAAGAACCTTCACTCCTATCTTTCAAATTAAAGGGAGTATTGAGGACCTGAGGCTAAGGTGATACCAGATTCTGTAAGGTCTAAATTCCTGGAGTTTCCAGGATGGGAGAAAGACCCTGGATTGCCCAGGGAAATGACCTGATGCCACAGAGAAGAGAAATTCCAAATGGTGTTGAAAATATTCAACTATATATCACCTTCTAATGGGGCAATTGCAAATATGATTCTGCCTTGTTGACACCAGATGGACAAGTTTCCAGACAGTTCACACCCAAGTTTAGCAGATTGCAGGGAAGCACCAGCCATCATTGTCTGCTTTTGGATTCCTGAAATGGTTCACGGAATCTGACCTCAGCCATTCACACTTTAAATATGTACAATGTTTGAATAAGTTGTCCTATTCCTGGGAGCCCATACTGGGAGAACTGGAAACATTAGACTATTCACAATCACATGACTTTCCCTGCAGCCCTGTTGAAATGACAACAGGAAGGTGTCCCATCTAGTTCCAAGGGCAGTGAGGCTGGACATTTGAGGTTCCTGGCCTCCCCTTTGAAACATGATGCAGCCCTGTCACCTGACTTGGAAGAGTCTCAGTATTGAACTGGCAAGTTGCAAAGAAATATGAAGTACAGTATCATCTTCTCACTCTTTTTAGATAAAAAAAAACAACCTAGGAAACATGAGGATGCATAAGGATGGAGAAGGTGTTGAGAGACAGTCTTGTTGAATGCAGGTGAGACACCTGTGGATGGGGAGCACCTAGGGGCAGATAGATTAAACAACCAAGGCAGGCTCAAAAACAAAGACTGTCATGGTTTAACATGAAGATGAATCATTATAAAAAGCCTCATTTCTGATATTCCAACAAACATTGCTCCTGGTTATGACTGGGGCTGGGTGTTGGGGGTGGGAGATGGAGTCCCAGATTCCTCAGGGAGTAGGACTGAGTTCCAACAAGGAGAATCCCTGGCAGGGAGCTTGGAGATTCTGCCAGGGTAGGGCTGGTCTGGGAGTCTCCTGGTTGTCTTAGACCTGCGTGTGGAGAGACCTCAGCTTCCATCTCACCTCAAGACTGTTCCGGCCTTTGTTGGTGGCCATGCGTGCCGGCATCCTGGTCAGGGAGGAGTTATTGATGACGCCATCATCCTGCTCTGAGCTGGTCTCATGAATGGAGCGCTGCAAAGACAGGGACATCAGCAGGGCTGCAAGACATCAGGGATCAGCCTGGTAGTCAGCCAGAGGAACAACCCCACATGAAGTTCTATATGCTGATGAGGCTGTCCGTAGACACCTCCACCTAAGAGGGAGAGGACAGCTCCATGGCTCAGGATCAATGTCTGGAGAGAGGAGCACCAACCCCAGGCCTCCCCTTCTGGCCCTGCCAGCCATGACCTGGATGTGAATGTGATGATCCCACCAGGCATTCACCCCCAATCACCTCTCTCTGCTCAGCCCTGGTCCACACTCATGCCCTCCTCTCCATACACTCATATTGGGAGTGGGAGATGCTGAGTCAACCCAGGAAGGATCACAGTGTCAGCCGGGCCTGCTTCTCCCTGCCCTGGGTCCCCTGGGTTACCTTTGATTCCTTCCTGGTAAATGGCCAGAGTCTTTCAGGGTGAGGGTTGAGCCAACACCTGTAATGTTGGATAAACCTTTCACTGTGGGGTTTCCTGTGGCTAATGCCTCAGGAAGCAGGTAGACAGCAACAAAAGTACATCTCCCCTTGAGCATCTATGCCTGAGTGAGCTGTTAGGGGCAGTCACTAGAATGTGGGTACCTGGTTACTGGGATTCTAAGTTCTGTTGTGTTCTATCACCAAGAAAGTGAGGTAACTTTCTGCATCCCCTTCCCTGTGCCCCCTCACTGGATAACAAGTCCCCATTGTCTGCTCTGGGCTGCTGATTGCCTACCCTCCTATCCCATGGCATTTCCCATCTATACACAATTTCACTTGCACAGCCTTACAGGCTGCCCAGCTAAGGCCTGGGGGCATCAAGAACCATCTGAGGAGACTGAACTGGGTTCACAACCTTCCTCCTCCTACCAGTTCTGTGACCCTGGACATGTCCTTTTGTCTCTCAGGGCCTCCCAAGTTTCCCTTGCTGCACAAGGGTTCAAATCTAGCTTATACTTCCAAGGAATGGTATCAGGTGGATGGGAGAAAATTCCTAGAAAATTTTCACATCTAACCAATGAACAAATGATAAGAAGGAAAAATTAGAAGATGGGGTGGGAAGCAGCAGGAAACACAACTCAAAACAGGGCTGAGTTCTGGCAATGTCATCTTGAGAAAATCACGACCACATTGGCTTCATTTCCCAGTCCACACCAGAAGGGGCTTGATATTCAGTGTTTTGCAAACTTTGTCACCTTGAGATTTAAAATCCTCCAAAGATTTCCCATTCCCTTCAATATCAAATCCAAGGCTCCCACAAGGTCTGACTGGTCCATGGATCCCATAGATGGTCCTGTGCTCTGCTATGTTCTACACCACCCTGAGTCCTCAATTCCCCAATCCTCCAAGTCTTTTTCTGTTCAGAAGGACACTTTGGATGTAAAACGTATCTTCCAGCACCCCATAGTACCATGGGTCATCAATGAAGAACCAAGGCCAAATAATTCTCCTAGTCTGTGGAATACTTCAGGTCACCCACTCCAAGCACCCCAATTTATAGTGGGGGAAACTGAGGCCTTCCCTCCAAAGCCTCCCTTCACCCTGGGAGTTCATCCTAATTCAGGTGCTCAGATGGATGGAGGCAGGACCTCAGCTCTGTCCTCTCCTGCTTGCCTTGCGGATGGCCCTCCCCAAGCAGAACCCTTGGAACCTCAGAAATCCCAGTGTCCCTAAGGCTGGCATCTCTTCATCCCAGTGCTTTGGGCTAAGGATATGTTGACAGGAGAAAAAACCCCTGCTTCATGGCAGAGCTGACTCCATTCCTTTTCTTCTGTCTCCTTGCCAGCTCCCTGGTGCCAGGTCCAACTCTACCTCCCCCTCCATTGTCCCTGCCCATTCAGTTGGGGGAGGGCAGTGCTCCTGAATTTTGGAATGCTGAGAAGAAAACAGCCTCATATGCGCAGAAGCAAGCAATGGTCCCCCAAGATTTAGGGGCTGTAATATTCAAAGTTTCTATGCAAGAGGGCTGAGCTCATGCCCTGGGTGTCAGAAGTTTCCAGGTCCTCTGGATTCTGCCCTCCCTTTATGCCTCCAGCCCAACCTTTCTCTGGGCCTCGGATTCTTAATTGGAAAGTGAGGGGTTGGAAATGGATCTGGTTATTCATTCAATAAATATTTAATGAACATCTACTATGTGCCGGGAGCTGTTATAAGTTCTGGAGATATGACACTGAACCACATAATGTCTCTGATTTCATGACATTTCCATTCCAGATTATTAAATATGTCAATCATCAAAAAAAAAAAAAAAGCAAACGGATCTGGGTAAGGAGCTGCTCAGTGAGGACAGGGTGCAGTCCTTCCCCAGTCAGGGTGGAGGTATGTGAGGCCGGCCTCGGGGGTGCACAGAGTGCTGAGCTCCCTTAAAGCCAGGATGTAACTGACAACCCACAGGTTGGTCGAGCTCCTGCCCACAGCATGGCACGCACACCGGGCCTGCGCAGGACAGAGTCAGGTACTTGCAACGGCTGTGCCTCGCCCGCCCGGCACGCGCAAGGAACCAACGGCTCTACGCCCGCCCCCCACGTCCCTGCTCTGTGTCAACTCCCACAGGGCGAGTGCTAAATCCAGCTATGCTCATAGTTCCCGAATCCAGCTAGGCTCATCTGCCTGACACTGGACTGGTTCAATCGAGAGCCTGAAGTCGCAGGAGCCTCAGAATACACTGACCGTCATATCCACCGGTGGGTATGACTCTGCAGGAGGCCAGGGATGCCCGGAGGAGGGCAGGGCAGACCCCCTCCCTCCACCACCTTTCCCCATTCCAGCTGGTACAATGCGGGTGGGAGGAAGCCCAGGAAGGAAGCAGACCCTTGTGTTTCCTAGTGTGGGATCTGGCCAGTTCCTATTGTCAGGGAGCCCCTCCTGGCCCAGGTCTGCTCCCCATTTTGTAGATGAGCCACAGGCTCCAGCACTCAAGGCACCCCAGCACTCATGAACAAAGCCCATCCCGAAGGTGCATCTAGGAATCACTGCTCTTCACCACCTCAGCTCCCTGTGCTGACACTCAGGAGATTTTCCAGGGCTCAAGACCCCTCAGCCAAGTAGGCTCCTGAGTCCAGGCCCTTCAGGTTCTCATCTACCTGGCTTCAGTCCCTACACACCCTCAAGGGTCAGGTCACTCACCCACTTTGCCATCAAGGAAACTGAGGCTCTGAGAAGTCAACACATTATGGGAGGTAGATCTGAAGTTGGCAAGAGCTGGGCAGGTGCCAGGTGAGGAGGCTCTAGTGAGGGTGTGTACTGGATGGGGAGCATGCTTGGGGGCATCTGTCCTGATTGCACAGGGCTCTGATGCCCATGGAAGGAGTCCTGGGATCTTCAGGGTGTGGATGAACAGGGGGACCCAATGCAGCAGGCTGGCCTGCCAGAGCCACAGCAATCCAGAGCTGGAGGGAGCTGAAATGGGCACCTTTCTCCCCCATCTTTAGCATAAGCCTTCTGGGCACACAGGGGCTATGGCTATGGTGGCTGTCTGCCTCCAACTAGAGGTGGGCAATTTGACTGGAGGCCTGTAGCAGATTCCTGGTCAGAGTTGTCATTCAGGAGAAATTGGTGTCCAGAAAGGACACATCTAGAGACCAGGGAAACACTGCCCCAAACCCCTGCTCCCCTGGAGGTTCTTCTCCCTGTCACCATTGTTCGTGGTGCTGTAGGGAAAGAGAATCTGAATGGATATTTTTGGTAACCTAAAATCACATTTCCACCTTTAAGGGCTCAATCATACTACCAGATACTGCAATTAATTCTATTCATATCATCTTAATATTACAAATGCCTTTCCTTGGTTTTCCATTTTTAATGCTGAGTTATACACAAAACACAGAAAACAAACAAAATTACAGAACAGAATGGAAAAGGCTACAAGCCTGGATTTTACTATTTATCACCTGAAAAGCTGGGAGAAAGAAGGGGTGGAAGCAAAGCTAAGTTGTGAACTCTTCTCCTTAGCTTCCCGAAGAGGGAAGCAGTTGATTCTGTCCAAGTTGATGAATCAATATGATGGTTAATTTCATATCAACTTGAATGGGTAA
This sequence comes from Tolypeutes matacus, assembly GCA_026826555.1. Taxonomy (NCBI): domain Eukaryota; kingdom Metazoa; phylum Chordata; class Mammalia; order Cingulata; family Chlamyphoridae; genus Tolypeutes; species Tolypeutes matacus. Next base: position 159,321 of record JAKSZT010037276.1, read on the forward strand.
TTGTGATGGTTTGAAGTTGTATTGACCCCATAAATGTCTTGTTCTTAAAGCTGATATACTCCTGTGTGTGTAAACCTATTGTAAATAAGACTTCTTGGTTAGGTTAATTCAGTGAAGACCTGACCCAGACGTTCATCTTCTTACTGGAGTCCTTTATATGCAGGATGGATATTGACAGAGACAGAGACAGAGAGAAAGCCAAGGAAACCAGAAGCTGTGGGCAACAAAACCCAGAAGAGTGCCTTTGCATGTACAGGAGTCCAGGATGGTGTGCAGCCAGGTTTTGGGGAGAATATATCACCTTACAGTGCCTTGATTTAAAAATTTTCATGGCCTCAGAACTGTATGCTTTTAAGCAAATAAATCCCCATTGTAAAAGCCAACCCATTTTTGTATATTATTTTCATTCTCCTAGTTGACCAGAACAGTAATGGTGTCCAGTGGTTTGATCAAACAGGCACTGGTCTGATAGTTACTATGAGGATATTTCAGGCTTGAAATCATTAGTCAGTTGATTTCATCTATGGCTGATTATATCTACAATTGACACAGGAGCTTGCCTTCAGCTTTGAGGGAAATCTTTTTCTATCAATTGAAGGCATTAAAGGAAAAATTGATGGTTTCAGCAGTCAGAAAGAGGAATTTCTATCTCTACTAGAGACAGGCATCTTCTCCTAGAGAATTCATTATCACCCTCATTAGGGTGTTCAACTTACTGCCTGTCATATGGAATTTGGACTTGCCAAACCTCACAGTTACATGAACCAATTTATATTTTTAAAAGTCTCTGAATATTTACATATATTTATCCTGTCTGTTTTGTTTCTCTGGAGAAACTTGGCTAAAACAGAGTTTGGTACTGAGAATGGTCCTTGAGAAGAAGAATCTTTAAGAGAAGATTTCTGAGTTGAGGCTGGAGTTTTCCAATTGGTTCTCTAATACTGTGTTCGTTTGCTAAATGCTGCTGGGAGAAATATACCAGAAATGGGTTGGTTTTTGTAATGAGGATTTATTAGGTTAAAAGCTTACAGTTCTAAGGCCATAAAAGTGTCCAAATCAAGGCATCATCTAGAGATCCTTTCTCCCTGAGCTGCAGCTGTGGGCAATCAGGCACAAAGTGGTGTCTGCCTGTCACTCCCCTCTCTTTCAGCCTATTTCTTCAGGTTCTGTGTAGAGAGGCTTCCTCTCAGATTCTGTGTTCCTTTGATTTTGGCTTCAGGCTCCTGGGCCCTTCACTCTCAGCTTCTGGGTTCCTCTCTATCTCTTCAGCTTTATTTAGTATCTGTGGCTTTTTATGCCACCATTTTTAAAGGATTAAAGTAAGAGGATTCAGACCCAACATGAGCCACACAATCTAATCAAAAGCCCTTGTAGCAGTTTGATATTGTTTATGAATTCCAAAAATAGATATTGGATTATGTTTATAAACTGGTCTGTTCCTCTGGGTATATTAGATTGAATTAACTTCAGAGGTGTCACTTTTACTTGATTAAATTAAGGTTAAGGATTTGATTGGGCCACATCAGTAAGAGGTAGTAGGAAAAAACACACAGCAGAGGAGCAAGTTAGAGTTTTTTATGCTGTAGCCCCGAAGAATAAAACACACAAGACAAGAACACAGAGGAATAGAGATGGCTCCATAGACACAGCAGAGGTCCCAGGAAGAGAGAGACCCTCATAGTCTACAGCTGACCTTGTGGTGAGAATAGAGCAGCTGAGTCCAGAGGAGAATGAGTGGTGGGAGAGAAACGAGAGTTAACCAGCCTACAGCTGATAATGGAAGAAGCTGGGACCATGGAGCCTTAAGAGCAAGAGAAAGCCTGGACCCTTGCAGATGTCACAGCCGTTTTGCTCCAACATGTGGCAACAGACTTTGGTGAGAGAAATAACTTACCCTTTAATGGCCTGGTAACTGTAAGCTTCTACCTTGATGTAAACCAACAGATTGATGGTATTTTGCACCAGCACCCCTTTGGCTGACTAATACAGCCCTTAAATGAACAAATTTAATCAAAAGACCCCACCTACAATAGGTCTACATGCATAGGAATGGATTAGCCCTAAGGACATGATTTTCTAAGGTCCACAAAAGCTCATACTGTCACATACCACCCTCTGGACCTCAGAAATACATGTTCTTTCCATATGCAAAATACACTCATTCCATCACAATACTTCGAAAGCCTTAAATCTTTTTAGTAACAGTTTTAAATACAGAATCTCATCAAAATCTGTTAATCTGTTATAGGCATACAGTCTTTCCTGGAGCAAAAATTGTCCTCTGAATCTGGAACTGTGAAACTTAAAAAATAAGTTAACTGCTTCCATTATACATGAAGGAGGGACTTTCATGAAATAAACAGTCCCAATAGCATAGGGAGAAATTGGAAAGGAAACAGGGTTCACAGCTTCCAAATAATTCTGAAAACCTGCAAGGCATACTCTATTAGGTTTCAAAGTCTGAGAGTCACCTACAGAACCAGGGTTTCTTCTCCTCCAGGCATGATGAAGCAGAAGTCCCACCCTTTCCAAGGCCTTTCCCTGCAGCCATGTTCTCAGCTCCACTCTCATAAAGCATCTAGGGGAATCAGAACTCTAGGCCCCACCCTCTATGAACACTGGGATGACAGCCAGACTCCCATTTCCACGGGAATGTGCTCCACCCTCTCTGAAGCCTGGGAGGCAACACTCTTCCAACAGTGGAGCACAAGGCCCCCCTCTCCAAACTCTGGGGCATACACACCCTTTCTGCACATAGGAGTTAGTTCGCTCTCTGAGCTCAACAATATGTATTTAGTCCAGAACACAACTTCCATGGTATTGTCATTACAGTCATTTTCCTTCAATCTCTCCCTTTCCTGTCCCATTTAGTTCAGGCTGGCAGTGCTTCTGTTTCACACAGACGTCACAAAAAATGTGTTGGTTTCACATGCAGGCATCAAGGTGACGCAGGCTAGTTTAGGGAATGAAAAGACTAATCTGGGACCTGGCAGAAAATCACAGCTGTGAAACACGAAGCCTTGTGAACACTTCCTGAGGGAAGGACCCCACAAATGGCTGCTGGAAGAATCTCACTAGAATTCCCCATTTGACTGGGATTTCATCCAGGATCAAGGAAGAGCCCTGGATATTCTTAAGGGGCCTTGCCATTGGGCCCCACATGGGAATTGATGAGTGGAGTAACCAATCAAAACAGTAAACATCTGGGATTCCTCCCACGAACATTAACAAGGGGCAGGGTCATTAACGGCTTAAAAAGCCAGTGCAGAGACTAAATCAGCCCTTTTTTCCATATTTTTGCCCTTTCTTTCTCTGCATGGACCAGCACTCAAGTACACCTGGGGATTTGTAATGTGTAATGGGGATTTGTAATCTGTAATGGAAACTTGTAATCTGTAAATCAGTCCTTTTTACCCCTTTTAACCTTTCTTTCCCTGGACCAACCTGCAAGGATACCTGGGACACATAATCTGTTATTTTCTTTCTTTTCTCTCATTTTCTTAAGAAACTACTGGCTTAACTTAACTGGCATGCTCTTAAATTCTCTTTTGTAACATAGTCAAGGACCTAGAGAAAATCTGGCAGCAATGGGTCCAAGCTGTCACATAGTGAGACTTTCTTTCCACAGATCTTTCCTGGATCACTGCATTTCCAATCTTGACTTACACTAAAATTAATTACTGGTTCCCTGTTCAGTTAAATGGGGCCCTATTCTCTAGGGACTCATTTTCCAGAAGCTCAGAATTTTCCAAACTAATAATTTCTGGTTACTTTGTCCCTAAGTGTTCAGTTCTTAGCTTATCCCTTTCTTCTCAAAGTTTACAATAAACAGCAAGGAGAAGTCAGGCCACACTTTGCACATTTAGTTTGGAAATTTCCTCAGCTAAATATTCAAGTTCAGCACTTTAGCAGTTTTATATTATCAATGAATTCCAAAAAGAAATATTGGATTATGTTTGTCCCCAGGGCATGGTTAAATTATGATTAGGGCTTTGATTGAGCCATGTCAGTAGTACGAAGGGGAGTGGGGACTCACAGAGAAAAGAACACGGCAGAAGAGTTAGTTGGTGTTTTTGAGCTGGAGCCCTGGGAAATAAGCACGCAGAAGAGCTTGGTCATGAGGAAAGAGAAATGGCCCCAGGAAGAGAAACAGTCTACAGCTAGAAATAGTCTGCTGCTGGCCTTGTGGAGATAGCAGAGGAGCTGAACCTGGAGAGAAGCAAGCCCCAGGAAGAGTGGAACCCAGAAAGCCTGAACCCTCACAGAAGTCAGCAGCCATTTTCCACCAACATGTGGCAATAGACTTGGGTGAGGCAAGTACCTTACACTTTATGGCTTGGTCTTCTTTCCCAAATATATACCCTTTATAAAAGCCAACAGATTTCTGATATTTTGCATCAGCACCCCATTTGACTGACTAATACAATCACTTTCAAATTCTGCTCTCCATCTAACATCTGGAGTCAATTTTGGCAAGTTCTCTAACACTTTATAGCAGGGGTTTCTTAACAAAGGGTCTGTGAGCTTGAACTGAAATTCAAAAAAACATTATTCTCATGGGAACATGTTGGTGTGGGTGTGATATATTTATTGAATAATACACAATGTAGTGTGGACTTAGTAAGTGGTCCGTGGCTTTCAACTGACTGGCAATAGTGTCCGTGGAACAGAAAAAGTTAAAAACACCTGCTTTAAAGCAAGGATCACTTTGTTTCCACCTTGCAATGACATATTCATTATTTCTAAGGCCTTGTCAGAAGTATCATTAGCATCCATATTTCTACTAACAATCTCTTTGAAGCAATAGTGGCTTTTCCTAATAAGGTCTCACAAATCTTCCCAAATCAACCCGTTATTCATTTATAATACTGTTCAGACATTTTGGTGTTTGCACCCCACTCTTCTGGTATAAGTTTCTGTTTTAATTTGCTGAAAGCTGCTAGGAGCAATGTACCAGAAATGGGTTAGCATTTACAATGGGAATTTATTAGGTTAAATGCTTAGAGTTCTGAGGTTATGAACACATCCAAATCGAGGCATCATCAGGAAATCCTTTCTACCTGATTGCTGCTGTGGGTGATCAAGCACAGGGGGGTATCTGCTTGTCTCTCCCTTCTCCTCTGGGCCTTGTTATTTTCAGATTCTATCAAAAGTGGCATCTTCTCAGCTTCTGTGCTCTGTTGATTTCAGTTCCTGGCTTCCAGAGACTTCTTGTCAGTCTGGATTGCATTCTGTCTGTGCAGCCTTTTTTTTTTTTTTTTTTTTTTTTTGTATCTGTGGCTTTTTGCTACACCATTTACAAAGGGCCTGGTAATAGGATTAAGACTCATTCAGGATCATGCAATCCAATTAAAGGCCCTTAAGATGTAATTTAGTCAAAGTTCCCTCCTATTATACATTTGCATGTGCACAATGATTTTCTGAGGTTCAGAAAAGCTTCAAACTGCTACAAATGTGAGTGGATTAACATGGTGTCTCCTGATAAAGTGAGTGCATTGATGGGGAAGTAATGTGATCATGAGAATTGGAATCGGGACATATGGACTGCAATGATATAGTGGAGACATTGAAACCTTAGATTCTGCTGAGTCTTCCTTGCCAGATAAACCTATAATGGTCTGCCCTGAGGAATCAGCCACCCAATCTCTAGTCTGCACAGAGTAAACAGCCATCCTGCATTCCTCTAAAGAGATTAATCTTGCTGTGTATGATAAACATGTAATTGCCTCCCCTGAGGTGTTAGCCATCACACATTCAACTGAAGAGTTTAACCCATTTTACCAGATTAAAATTTAATGGAATTCCCAGAGGTAATTAACTTAAAAGTCACTGCTAATTTCTCTCATGGCCCATACCCATCACCCTTCTTTTCTTCCAGACATATACCTCCATTGAAGTGCCAAAACCCCCAAAAGATGAGGCATAAATAATCCCCTATGAGGAAAAGTGCTAGACTTTAAAAGAACTGCATGACTTTCTAATTTACACAGACATAAATCAAGGGAATATGTGTGGCAATGGATATCAAGGGTTTGAAATAATGGTGGAAGGAACATAAAGTTGGATCAGGCTGAAGTTGTTGTTATGGGCTGACTAAACAAAACTGGATTCATTTTTGTGGCTCAAAGGTTTTGAAAGGCTTCTAACAGGTGCCCAAATCCTGGACCAAACAGTAGCTTATATTACCTGAAGTTAAAATGTTTGAAGTGCCCTTGTATAAAGTAGATGAGGGGATCCAAAGGCTTGGAGAGATTGCAATGATAGAGTGAATTTATCATCTGAGACCTCCTTACCCACCCCTGGCATGTCCAGAAGACACATCTTTCACCAAGAGTGTGAAGAATAAATGTGTGAGTGCAAACCCATCCTCCTTGAAGAGCTCTGTGGCTGCTCTTCTCTGTTAGTCAGATAGTACTGTGGGAACTGCTGCTACTGAACTTGGTTACTTAAATACAATGGGGATGATCACATTCCAGGTTGGCAGGTAACAAGTTGTGGAACTTAAATACCAAACATAAGATAGGCATGGCTACATTAATGGACAGCAGCATCAAAATAGTAATCAGAATAGTCTGACTCACAGAGACCTATGGCATTGCCTAGTTGATATTGAGGTACCCAGAAGTGAAATAATCAGTCTACTCAACTCTCACTTGGTCTGTTCAAGCAGAAGAGTCCTAGATCAAGTGAACAAAAGTGTGACTTGAAGTACAAAACAGAGTAATGTTCCCTCAATTCCCAGACTTGAGACAGTTTACAGACTGAGGACCCCTTGAACATGAGGATGGACCAAGCTACATTGCCTAAAATTTATACATTTACTTTTCCAACCCACCTATCGCCTTTTACCAGGGGTATTGTATTTGAGGAAAGCGAAATGATCAAACATTTTGGCTCAGAGAGACATTAATTCCACAAGAACTAACATGCTACTGTGCTCTAACAGTCAGGATGAGGCTTACACATATGAAGTGATTAATGGAATTGTATCTCAGGTCTGTCTCACAATGGATTAAGTGAGTCCCTAAACACATTCTATGATTATTTCTTCTTTTCCCCAAAAGCATAATTGGAATAGACATACTTAGCAACTGGCAGATTCACAAAATTGGTTCCTTGACCTGAAGAGTGAGGGATATGATTGTAAGAAAGGCCAAGTGGAAGCCATGAGAACTGCCTGTACTTAATTGAATAGTAAACCAAAGTCAATACTGCAATCCTGGAAGGATTGCAGAGATTAATCCTACCATCAGGACATAAAGGATACAGAAATGATTACCACCATCAAGCCTCCTATTTGGCCTGTACAGAAAATAGGTGGATCTTGGAGGATGAGACTGGTGTGTAGTAAACTTAACTAGCTGGTGATTTCAAATACAGCTGCTGTTTCAGATGTGGTATCATTGCTTAAGCAAAATTGACAATTCCCCTGGTACCTCATGTGCAGCTATTCATCTGGCATATACTTTTTTCTCAATACCTTCATTAGCGAGCCAAAGGGGTGCTGATGCAAAGTACTGCAAATCTGTTGGTTTTTACAAAGGATATTTATTAGAGGTAGAATCTTATAGTCACAAGGCCCTAAAGAGTCTAACACAGATCCTTACCAAACTCTGTTGCCACATGTTGAAGCAAGATGGCTGGCAACGGCTGCGAAGGTTCAGCCTTCTTTTTCCCTCCTAAAGGCTCTGTGGTCCCAGCTTCTTCCACTGCCAGCAATAGGCAGACATAAGGTTCATCTCTCTCCGCAGGGCTCATTTCTTTCCAGGCTCAGCTATTCTGTTCTCTCCACAAGGTCAGCTGCAGACTCTCAGGCTCATTCTCTTTCCAGGGCCTCTGCTGTATCTACTGAGCTGTCTTTCTTCCTCTGTGTTCTTCTCTGTGTGTTTACTTCTGTGTGAGTATCTGTTGTATTCCCAAGTGGGCTGAGATTCAACACTGTGTCACACTCTAATGACATGGTTGGATCAGAGCCCTAATCTTAACATAATTTAATCAGATATCTCAGTTGAATGTAATACAATCAAAGGGTTATCATCCCAGAGGAACATACCAGCTTACAAACATAATCTATATCTCCTTTTTGGAATTCATAAATAACATCAAACTCCACAATACCTTTTAATAAAGGCCAAGAGAAATAGTTTGCTTTCAACTGGCAAGGCCAGCAGTACACCTTCATGTTCTGCCTCAGCTTCAGGGGCATATCTCTCTTCAGTCCTATGTTTTAACCTAGTCCGCAGGAAAATTTTTTACCTTTCTCTTCCACAAGGCCTCACACTGGTCCATTCTATTGATGACATTATGATTATTGGCCTGAGTAAGCATAAAGTAGCAACTAGTATATAAATATTGTGTGCCAGATGTTAGGAGATAAGTCCAAAAATTCAGAGTCCTTCCATCTTAGTAAATTTCTTGGCATTCAGTAGTGTGCACATGTCAATATATTCCTTCAAAGGTAAAGAATAAACTGTTGTAAGCAATGTCTCCTACAAATATAAAAGAGGCACAACACCTAGTTAGCCTTTTTGGATTCTGGAGTAAACATATGCTTCATTTGGGTGTCTGTGCTGTGTTGATTCTTTATGGACACCAGAAAGTTATGTTCTTACATTGAACCTATGTTGATCTTTTGATTAGATTAGATCAGGTAAGGAATATTTGATTAGATTGCTTCAGTAGGGCATGAGCCAAGGTGGGATTAATCCTCTTATTAGACTCTTTTGTAAAGGGAGGAATGAAAAATGAAGACACCAGAAAAGATGCACAGACAGACACCTCCAGTCTTTGACATCAACAAACTCGGGAAAATGAAATTTCACGGATGAAACAGTCCAAATCTGAAGGCAATAAGCCCATTTTTAAAATTGTGTAGTTTGTCATTTTATTGTTGAGTTGTATGACCTCTTTCCCATTGAGCTGGCTGTCTTTTCACACTTTTGACAAAGTCCTTTGAAGTACAAGTGTTTAATTTTGAGGAGATCCCATTTATCTATTTTTTCTTTTGTTGCTTATGCTTTGGGTGTAAGGTTTAAGAAACTACCACCTACCAAAAGATATTGAAAATGTTTCCCTATATTTTCCCCTAGGGGTTTTATGGCTGTCACTTTTATATTTAGGTCCTTGATCCATTTTGAGTTATTTTTTTGTATACGGTGTGAGATAGGTGCCTTCTTTTGGATATGATTATCCAGTTCCCCCAGCACCATTTGTTGAATAGACTGTTTGGCCCACCTGTGTAGCCTTAACAGCTTTGACAACAATCACTTGACTGTGGATGTAAGTTTCTATTTCTGAGTTCTCAATTTGGTTCCATTGGTCAATCAGACTATCTTTATGCCAGTATCATGCTCTTTTTAACACTGTAGTTAAGTAATATGCTTTAATGTCAGGAAATGAGAGTTCTCCAACTTCTTTCTTCTTTTTAAAGATATTTTTGTCTATTTGGGTCTACTTACCCTGTACAATAAATTTGATTATTTGTTTTTCCATTTCTTCAGAAAAGGTTATTATGATTTTTATTGGGACTGTGTTGTGAATCTGTAAATCAGTTTGGGTTGAATTGACATCTTAATAATATTTAGTCTTCCAGTACATGAACTCTGAAGTGTCCTTCCATTTAATTAAATCTTCTCCTATTTCGTTTGGCAATATTTTGTAGTTTTCTAAATACAGGTCCTTTATGTTCTTGGTTAAGTTTATTCCTAAATATTTGAATTTTTGGTTGATATTATAAATGGAAATTTTTTTCTGATTTCTTCCTCACGTCACACATCCTAGTGTACAGAAGCACTATTGATTTCTGCATATTAACCTTGTAAGTGCAACTTTGCTGAACTCGTCTATTAATTCTAGTAACTTTCTCGTGGGTTTTTCATGTTTTTCTAGATACAGGATCATGTCATCAGAGAATAGTAAAAGTTTAATTTCTTCTTTTCCTATATGGATGTCTTTTATTTCTTTATCTAGCCTAATTATTCTGGCTAGAACATCTGCACAATATTGAATAACAATGGTGACAGTGGACATCCTTGTCTTGTTCTTGATCTCAGGAGGAAATCTTTCAGTCTTTCACCATTGAGTACAATGCCAGCTGTAGGTTTTTCATATATGCACTTTACCATACTGAGAAAGCTTCTTTCTGTTCCTATCTTTGGAATATATTTTATCAAGAAAGGGTGCTGTATTTTGTCAAATACGTTTTTTGCATCAATTGAGAGGATCATGTGATTTTTCTTCTTCAACTTATCAATATGGTTTATTATACTAATTCATTTTCTTGTGTTGAACCACCCTTGCATTCCTGGGATAAAACCCACTTAATCATGTTATATAATTCTTTAATGTGCTTTTGGATTCAGTTTTCATGTATTTTGTTGAGGATTTTTGCAACTGTATTCATTAGAGATATTGATCGGTAATTTTCTGTTTTTTTTTCCTGTAAGTATCTTTATCTAGTTTTGGTATTAGGATGATGTTGGTTTCATAAAATGAATTTGGTAGCATTCTTTCCTGTTCAATTTTTTGGGAAGAGCTTGAGCAAGAGTGGTTTTAGATCATCTTTTTTTTTCTTTTTTCTTTTTTAAAGATACATAAATGTTACACAAAAACTATAGGTATTTCCATATGCTCCACCTCCCACACCTCCCATATACTCCCACATAAGCATCCTTTATTAGTGTGGTACATTAATTGCAATTGATAAACATATCCTGGGGCTTTGCCATTAAGCATGGACCATAGTTCACATTGTAGACCACACTCTCTCCACACAGTTCTGCATGTTATATGATGATATGAAATGGCCTATATCTGTCATTGCAATGTCACTCAGGACAATTCCCAAGTCCCGAAAAAGTCCCTTTATTACAACTGCTTTTTCCTCTCCCTGCCTCCATAGTCTCCAGTGACCACTGGCTCCACATCAATGCTGTAATTTCTTCTATTGGTTGAATCACAATGTGTCTATAGTAGAATACCAGTAAGTCCACTCTAGTCCATTGCTCTTCCTCCCATCCTGAGGAGTCTGGGATGGTGATGTCCACTCTACTTCCAATTGAGAGAGGGCTTATATCCCATGGGGAAGATGGATGGGATTATCCTGCCTGCAGCTGCAGACTCTCTCCATTCCCTGGAATGGCTGCTGTCCATCATTATCTCCCTGCCAGATGTCCTGGGTGAGTCCAATGAGCTGTTGAGTAGGAGCTGCTGCTCCACCGAGGTTCTGGGCCCAGATGGCACAAGGACAGCCCAAAGACTCGAGTCTCTGTATGTATACCTACAAACTTCAGCACCAAGTATAGGTTTGAATAGAAGGGACAGATGAGCCATGTGCAGGGAAGTCATTGTTGAGTCCAACTCTGTCACTCTCAGGAGCACAAACTCCAAAGTAGGGCACCAAATTCTGGAGCTATCTGCACTGACCATAGGACCTGCGTGTTAGATCATCTTTGAATGATTCATAAAATTCACCTGAAAAAACTGGTCCTCGGTCTTTCATCTTGAGGAGGTTTTTGATGACTGTTTCAATTTTTGTACTTGTGATTGGGTTGACAAATAAAACACCTTGTTTGTCTGTTGATGGGAATGTTCCAGTAGAAAGGGAAACTTCAATGACATAAGAAAAAAAGGAAAGAAATTACTGAAACTTAGCCCTGGAGTAAGAAAGAGAAAATGGGAGCAAATGGATCAGCAGAGGTTTTTGCTGTAGATAGGAGCTGCATAGTTCACATCTGCTAACAGGAAGAGTATATGGGTTGAGATGCTGGTTGGTTTGTGTCTGTGAAAGTTCTCTTTTTTTTGAGGCATGGCCATCTGTTGAGAGTGAGGATGGGAATGGAGAAGAGGAGTGCTTGAGGAGAAAGCAGCTGGTATGAAATGGTCACATGAGAGAGTGGGAAAGTAAATGTAAATGGTGTATAGTATGATTATAAGGTTGCATTGAGGACCCACTTGATATTGATGAACATGAATCAGATGTAAAACCAGCCAGCATTTGTGCATTTCTATCCACCCCCATTTAATCACATGGATACAGTGGAGAACATGTAGGAAGTTTCCAAGAAAGCATACCTTGATGCAGCAGTGTGGCAAGAATTTCAAAGATATAGGACATAGTAAAATTATAATTGCAATGCATTCTTTTAGATTATGACTTGCTTTTAATTTCACCTTTTGTTGTTTCTTTTTACCTTTACATCTTTTTGCCTTTTCATGGTGACATACACAATTGACAAAGTCAAAGAAGCTCTTTGAAAATTTCTTTCCTTTTCAGGAGTTCATTTTGAGCTTTGATCTTTGGGTTGGTCTTCAATCCTTTTTCAGAAACCCACTTTCCCCCCATTTTGTTCAATTATCCTATAACAATGCGTGATGTGTCTGATGAGCAATGGTATGTGTTATCAGAGGACATTCTAGATATGTAACTAGTTGATTCTTGGAACTTCTCAAATCCACTGCTGGTGGATGATCGCAACTATCATTCTTATTTCCACTTTTTTATATAACCTATGTTAATAGTAGTAATTATTATAACTAACTGTTACTGGGTGATTTTAATTTTTTTTCTAATTTTATATTCCCGGTTCCAGAAGTAAGAAAACTGCAGTTTAGAGCAGTTAAGCCACAGTGACATATAGTCACAAAGCTCTTCTGTGACAGAAATGAGATTTAAACTTTTTGTGCCTTGGATAATCACATTCTCTTTATAAACATTCTATAACACTCTTTGCCCATAAATAGACAAAATCATTAATTTGATGCTATCTTCTGTGGTACAACCTCTAAGCTCCTGGCCAGAGGCCCAACTTTGGCAAAATGTCATACTGCTACTTTTCTTGGTTTATCTAATATAGTTCCCCTTTGAGTAATTTTTTTTAACTTCTTTTATTGAGTGCACATTTGCTCATTTATCATTTTTCACAAATTTTATGTTAAATACTAATTTTGTTTTTCAATGTATAAGTCATTTTTCCAAACTTTTGCCTTGAATGAGAATATTATATTTTTACATTACAAAATTAGCAAGTTACAGCATATAATGATAGCAATTTTTTACACCCAAGTCTTTTGAATATCTTACTGTATTGCTATATCAGGCATGAATTTTCACTGTTTAGTGTAATTTTGCAGCAAATTGAGGAGAATTTTGGCAAGATCATTATGGATAAACCAGCCAGCTTTTGAGATGCATGTAGGTGTCACTTGATTCAAGTTTTCATCTGTTTTTTTTAATATTTTGAGAATGATGAATTAGCACATTGTAACAAGATGCGATGATTAAAATGAAGTTATTATTTAAAGCATATACCAATTGAAAATGATATTTAATAGGACAAGACTCTATACATTCATTTCTTGTTCTCTTGTGTAATGTTTTAAATCATTTTAGAACTTTTAACTTGAAGTATTTGAACTTTCCAAATCACAAGAAAGCTTCAGAACCACAGAATTATAGCAGACTTTAATCTTTATTAAAGGAGTTTCATGTTGGATGCAGTTTAAAACTAATCATTTATTTTTAATTGTGATAAATTATACATAAAATAAATTTTAACCATTTTAATTGGACAATTCTATAATACTAAGTACATTGATAACACTGTGTTACTTTCACCACAATCTATTTTCTTTTCTTTATTATTATTAGTTTTTCAAAGAAGTTTTACATTACCTACATGTTACATCAAAGATATAGGGGATTCCCATATACTTCACCCCCTCCGCCTCCCATGTTTTTCCCCATCTACAACATCTTTCATTAGTGTAGAACATTTGTTACAATTGATGAACCATATTGAAGCATTGCTACTAATCCTGGCCTATAGTTTACATTACAGCTTACACTTTGCACCATACAATTTTATTGGTTTTGACAAAATGTATAACAACCTGTATCTGTCATTACAATGTTATGCAGAACAATTCCAATGTCCCCAAAATGACCCCAGGTTACACCTATTCTTCCTTCTACTTTCCCTCAGATCCTCTGGTGACCACTGTCTTTATTCCAATGTTACGATTTCTTCCATTATTAGAATAGTAATAAATCTACTTAATGCATAGTTGCGTTCCCCCCTTATGTTTGTTCATTCTTCAGTCTTAAGGATTTGGGGATGGTGATGCTCACTCTTCTTCTAATATAAAGGGGCTTAGATCCCATGGGGTAGATGGGTGGAACTGTCTTGTTTGCAGATGTAGATACTCTCTATTTTGGGGGATGGGCATTGTCCATCATTATCCTTTTGTTAGTTTTCCTGGGTGAGTCCAATGAATTGAAGGGTAGGTGTTGGCTGCAACTCTGCTGAGATTTAGGGCTCAACCGGCATATGAACAAATGGAAGATTTAAGTCTCTGGGACACATTAATGGGTATAATGCTAATTAAAAATAAAACGGCAACAAGAACTATGTGTAGGAAAATTATAAATGAGTCCAATTCCAGTACATTGCGGAATAGGTTATCATATATTCCAAGGTGAGGCCTGCTAACGGGGTGGCAGTTTCCTGGGGTTGTCTGCCCTGCAAGTAGTGTCTAGAAGTCTCTAGAGTCCTCAGAAACACCTCTTCCTGAGGCACCATTTACTGTGGCAGTCAGTGAGATCCTCCTAAAACTTGCATAAGTTTAACCTCTAGAATGACTTCCTGACTCACTTTGAAATATCTTAGCCGTAAAAACTCATTTGTAATTAATATTTCCCCCTTTTGATCAAGGTCATTTTCAAAGTGCATCACTAACTGGTGCTTGGTAATAATCCCTCAATGCCAGGTTGGCTCATCCTGAGAGCCACGTCCCATGCCAAGGGCAAGGTAATGACTTTATATGCTGAGTTTGGCTTAGAGAGAGGCCACATTAGAGCAACAAGGATGTTTTCAGGAGGTATCTCTTAGGAAATACATAATGCTAGGCTAAGTTTCAATTCCACAAGAACAAGGTCATAAGTACAAGCATCAGTATCAAGGGCCTGGAGTATTGGTCTGTCCTCTTCACTAAGAACTGCTCATGTACTCCAGTGATTCTCACCACCCTGTTAGAGAATATAGCAGGACTCCCCAGGATGGGGTTTTAATACCCTTTTGGTTATTTTGTGTGTTTCCACCTGAGACAACACCCCATGACCACTTGAAGTTATTCATATTCCATAGAGGCAGGCCCCAGGTAAACCCCTCCCCACATATCCACCCCAAGACATCCTGCAACAGTGATCCTCCCCTGCCACAGTTGTGATTCTTTTGCAATCCAAAATCTCCCTAAAAACAAAGCCAAAAAATAAATAAATAAAAACAACAGCAAAAAATACAAAATGAATAATAAAGAATAAAATGAAAAAAATAAATAAATATATAAAAAATAATGAATAACTTTCATTCCTATAAGACCTGTTAACTTTTAGGTACAGTGACAATTTCTTCTGTATGTTCCCTCAGTGTCTTATTATTTTCAATTTATTTTTAAATAAGCTCTAGGTAACAGAAAAATCACAGAGAAAATATAGGGGATTCCCATATACCCCACCCCCTCCCCCTATCACTTTTTCCCCCATCAAATACATCTTACTGAATATGGTATATTTATTACAACTGATAAACACTGAAGCATTGTCACTAACAATGGTCATTAGTCCATTCTATGGTTTATTTTGAACCTGTTTCCATAGCTTATATTTAACACTGTAAATAAGAATATCCTAACAAAAAAATGGACATTCATTTAAATGTATCAATTGGTTGAAAAAATAAAAGAATGAATCTTAATTCACTTCTGAAAAATTGCTATAACCTACAACCATATTTTCAAAAGTTTGTCTAGCAAAATTGACTACATTGAGCTAGTTGTTATGACTTGTAATGGTTAATTTGTTGTGTAAAATCTGGTTAGGTTATGATGGCCAGTTGTTTGGCCAAATACTGGCCTGGTTGTGACTATAGAAGTATTTCCTAGATGGGGTTAGCATTTGCATTTAGTTGACTCTAAGTAAAAGAGGTGACTCTCAGAAATGTGGGTGGTCCTCATCCAATCATTTGGAGATCTTAAAAATGAGATCTGAGGGTTTCAAGAATCAGAAAGAATTCTGCCTCAAGACCACACCTCCCATTCCTCCTTGGCCTCCCAAAAAGAATCTGACTAAAGACTTCAACACCATTTTTCCAGATTTCCAATCCCTGGCCTGCTGTATGAAATTCAGACTTGCCAGAAATAAAGAGGCTCGAATGTGGGACATTATAAGCATATAACCTTAATGAGCATTCCTCTTAAATATGACTATGTTCATTTACTCACAGCTTATTTTTTACCTTTTAAAAAAAATAATTTATAACATATAGAAAAGTTGAAAAAATATTATGGAGAATTGCCATATTCCTTTAATATAGACTGACTTCCTTGTGTACATGCACATACACACAAACACATACACGTAAACACAAAAAATGGTAAAGCAGAGAGAAAGGGAGATGAAGGAGGAGGAGGAGGGGAGGAAGAAGAAGAAAGAGAGAAGAGTAGGTGTAACTTGGAGGCATTTTGGGGACATAGGAACTGTTCTGCGTGACATTGCAATGACAGATACAGGCCATTGTACATTTTGTCAAAACTTATAAAATTGTGTGGGGAAAAGTGTAACTATAAACTATAGTTCATGGTTAGTATCAAAGCTTCAATATGTGCTCATCAACTGTAACAAATGTACCACACTAATGAATGATGTTAATGGGTAAAAGTGTGGGATGGGGAGGGGTGGGGCATATGGGAATCCCCTATATTTTCGATGTAAGATTTATGTAATCTAAAGCTTCTTTAAAAATAAAAAATACAATTTAAAAAAAGAAGAAAATGAAGGTGAAGTAGGAAGAGGAAGAGGGGCAGGAGTAGTAAGACAATAAATAAGAGAAAAGCTGCAGATAAAAGTTATAAGCATTACGGTCCTTCATCTAAATCTTCAATGTGTATTTCCTAAAATAATGGACAATTTTTTTCATAACATTCCTTGAATATCAAAATCAGGAACTTAAGGTTGGTATAATACTCTCTGATCTATAGACTTTGTTCAAATATTGCCAATTACTCACTGCTAGTACCAAAATCTGTATTAATCAAGGTTCTCCAGAGAAACAGAACCAATAGGATATACGTGTGGGTGATAATGCCTGTGATTCATTGTAAGGAATTGGCTCTAGAGATTGTGGGGGCTGACAAGTCCCAATGGTGTACGGCAGGTCAGAGGCCAGAAATACCAGGAGAAGTGGAGGTGAAGTGTTTAGTCAGAGTCTGTAGCCTAAGTTGAGACTGAATGTAGGGTGGGGTCTAGAGTCAGAATTTCTTCTGATTCTTGAAACCCTCAGTTCTTGCTTTGAAGACCTCTAACTGTCATTGCAATGTCATTTTCAGGAGGATTCCACTGTCCTGAAAATGCCCCCATATTACACCTAGTTTTCCTTCTCCCATCCCTCAGGACTTCCTGTGGCCACTGCCTCCTCATCAAGGATAAAAGTTCTTCTATTGCTAGAATAACAATAAGTCTATAGTAGAATAACAGTAAATCTACTCTAGTCCATTGTTCATCCCAGAGATTAAACTATAATGTAAACTATAATCCACACCAAAAAAAGGTTAACCCAGGTTTTGAAAACTAGCATATATATGTCATGTTATGCCAGAAAAAAAAAAAAAAGACCTTTAACTGATTTGCTGAGGACAATCTCCTTTACATAAAGTCAACTGATTGTAACTGATAATCCCATCTGCAAAACACATCCACAGTAACAACTAGGCTAGTGTTTGACCGAACAACTGGACAGCATAACCAAGTTGACACATAATTTGATGGGATAGCCATCAAATAACCCATTAGATAGCCCAGTAATAGTCATGTTTCAGTCATTTGTTTGACTATAGTTTTTTTTTTTCCTTTCTCATTTTGTCTCTAACCTCTGCCTATCTTACTAACCTTATCTTCATCCATTCTAGCCTCTTACCCCTAGCTCCATCCCTAATCTTCCAGATAATCGGTAACTTTTTATTATTTAATGTGCTACTTCTGAAAAAACAAATCCTGTTGCTTGCAAATTCTGAGAGTTTCTCACTTGTCAAAGGACATCTTTTTCCCCTCTGGATGACCTAAGGTGGTTGTTTTGTTTTTGAGTTTTATAATGCTTTTATAATGCTTTTGTAATGTTTCATTATGTGGTTGATCAGTAACAAGTGTTGATATTATTAGAGCAGTTTCTTTAAATATGGGGAAATAAGGCACAGATTAAGTAAATAAGAAGTTAAAGGGGATTTAAATACAAAAAAAGGTAATGATAGAAATCATCTAGTATTAAGTAACTGAAATTTTGGTTGAATAAAGCAACTAAGATATAGCTAATAGAGCTGCAAAGCTTGGTAAAGCTGTGGTTACTTCATGGACTTTTCTTTTTATTTGTAGTAACTGAAAGATTTCAAAACCTTTCAACTGTTCAGTCACTCTGGATTCGAATTAAATGTAAGTTGCTATTATTTTGAATTCATTTATACTCTACTCATTTTAATATACATTTGCTGGGTATCCAGGTTATCATTTATGGAGATGGTTCCTGTGGCATAATTCTTTCAGAACTGAGAGACACATTTGAAAACAAATAATTATGATAATTTAGGTGCTAAATTCTAGATACATATGAGGAAAACACATATTCTGCAGTAATTGTTTCTGTTTGGGACCATCAGGGAAAAGTACCCAAAAGAGGTAGGTTAAGAGCTGGGAATGGAAGGAAGAAATGTGCACCAGGAAGAAAAGGGAAAGAAAATTCCAGGTAGGTGGAAAATCTGAATTAGCACAGAAAAAAGAAAATTATAATTCAGTGTGGTACAGAGCGCACTGAGGTAACGGGAGCAAATTGAAAACAGTTTGCCTGTTTACCTGGCAGATAGATTGGAAAGGATCTTGCTGCCAACTAAAGAGAAGCTTCAACTTCTTTATTAATACTTTAGTAATTGATAAAAAGAGGCTCTTCTTTTTTTCTCTCAAACACTCCCTGTCCCTCCCCCTCCTCCCTAACCCTCCACCAGTAACTTCTAATCTGCTTTCTGTTTCTGCAAATTTACTGTTTCTAGTAATCTCTTAGAAATGGTATAATACAATTTTCATCCTTAAGTTTTCACAGGATGGAATTTTACATTCCCATTTTTACATTTCCATCAGCCCATCACAATGCACTAGAGTTACAATTGCTCTTCATCCTCTCCAATACGTGATAATTTCCATCTTTCAAATCATAGCCATTCTTGTGGATGTGAAATGGTATCTCATTGTGATTTTAATTTGCATTTCCCTAGTGGCTAATTATGTTGAGCATCTTTTCTTGGGTTCATTGGCCACTTGTATATCTTCTCTGGAGCAATGTCTATACACATCTTTGCCCATTTTCAAAACTTTGTTCATCTTTTTTTTTGAGCTGTAGTTCTTTAAATATAATGGATATTAAAGTTGTATCTGAAATATGGCTTGAAACTATTTTTTTCCCATTCTGTACGTGGTCTTTTGACTTTCTTGGTAATTTCCTTTAATGCACAAAAGTCTTTAATTTTGACAAAATCAAATTTATCTGTTTCTTTTATTTCTCATGCTTTGGGTATCATATTTAAGAATTTTTTGCTGAATCACAGGTCATGAAGATTTATTCTTATTTTCTTCTAAGAGGTTTATAGTTTTTGCTCTTACATTTAGATCCTTGGTTTGTTTTGAATTGATCAATATATAGTGTGTGTGGTATGGGTCTGCCCTCATTCTTCTGCATGTGGCTATCCAGTTTTCCTGCACCATTTGTTAAAGAGACTATTCTTTCCCCTCTACATGTATTTAGCATCCATAACAAAAATCAATTTACCATAGGTGTTGTGGATCTATTTCTGGACTTGCAACTCTATTCCACTGATCTATCTGTCTCTTTGTGCCAGTGCCACGCTGTTTTGATTACTGTCACTTTATAAAACAACTTGAAATGGGGAAGTGTGAGTTCTCCAACTCTATTCTTTTTCAATAGTGGTTTGGCTATTTGGGTCTCCTTGCAGTTCCATATGAATCTGAATATTGGTTTTTCCATTTCTGCAAAAAAGAGTGCTGGAAATTTAACTAGGTTTGCATTTAATTTGTAGATGCCTTTGGGTAATTTTGACATAGTAATAAAGTTAACTCTTCCAACCCATGAACACAGAATATCTTGTCATTCATCTAGGTTTTCTTTAAGTTCTTTCATCAGTCTTTTGTAGTTTTAGTATACATGTCTTTTGTATCCTTAAATTTATTCCTAGATATTTTATTCTTTTAGTTGCTCTCGTAAATGGAAATGTTTTCTTAAATCCTTCTTAAGCTTGTTACCAGTATATAGAAACACAGTTGTTTTTGCCTCTTGATCTTGAACCCTAACACTCATACTGAATTAACTTATTAGCTTTAGTAGTCTCCTTTTGGGTTCCTTTAGGTTTTCTATATATAATATCATGTTAACTACAAATAGATATTTTTATTCTTCCTTTGAAATTCGATACCTCTTATTTCTTTTTCTTAATCGCTCTGGCAAGTATTCTAGTATAATATTAAGTAGCAGTGGTGAAAGTGGGTATCCTTGCTTCATTCGTGATCTGATGGTGAAACTTTACATCTTTCACTATTGAAAGTATGTTAACTTTTTCCTCCAATAAATAGTCGTTATCATGTTTCTGAGTGTTTTTATCAAGAGGTTACATTTTGTCAAATGCCTCTTCTGTATTTATTGAGGTAATTATTTTTGTTTCATTCTATTTATGAAGTGTATTACATTGATTTTTCATATTTTGATGTTGACATTTTGTATGTTGAATCCACTTGGTCATGGTGTATAAACTTTTAATATGCCATTGGATTACGTTTGTTAGTATTTTGTTAAGAATTTTTCCATTATTATTCATAAGGAATAATAGGCTGTAATTTTATTTCCTTGTGCTGTCTTTATCAGACTTTGATATCAGAGTAACACTAGTCCCATAGAATGAGTTAAGATACATTCACTCCTCTTAAATTCTTTGGAATAGTTTTAGAAAGATTAGCATTTATTTAAATGTTTGGTAGAATTCACGGTTAAGCCATCTGGTCCTGGACTTTTCTTTGGTGGAAGGTTTTGATTTTTTATTTGATCTCAATATGTGTTATAGGTTTATTGATGTTTTCTACTTCCTCTTGAGTCATTTTGTATAATTGATGTGGTTTCTAGGAATTTTTCCATTTCTTCTAAATTACCTAGTTTCTTGCAATAAAGTTGTTCATAATATTCTCTTGTAAACAATTTTTTTTCTGTAAGGTCATTAATTTTATTACCATTTTCCTTTCTGATTTGGGGTATATGCATATTTTCTCTTTTTCTTTTGACAGTTTCAATAGTCTTGCCAATTTTATTGAATTTTTCAAAGAACCAACTTTTTTTTAATTGTGGGTAAAAATCAAATTTTTCACAATACAAACCAATATTTGTAAAATAATATATAGATATATATGCATATATGTGCATTTGCTTACATAAATGTTATTGTTATTTTTTTCATATATATTTTAAAAGATGCTTAGATTATATAAATGTTACACAAAAATTACAGGGATTTCCATGATCTCCACCTCCCATACCTCCCATAACATCTCACATAAACATCTTTCATTAGTGTGGCACATCACGTGCAATGGATATACACATCCTGGGGCTCTGCCACTAAGCATAGACCACAGTTCACATCGTAGATCACACTCTCTCCCACACAGTTCTGCATGGTATACACTGATGTAAAATGGTCTATATCTATTGCCACAGTGTCACTCAGGACAATCCCCAAGTCCTGTAAAAGCCCCTGCATTAGAATTGCCCTTCCCCTCCCTGCCCCAAAAGCGTCTAGTGGCCACTGGCTTCACCTCACTGTTATAATTTCTCCCATTGCTTGAATCCCAATATGTCTACAACAGAATACCATTAAGTCCACTCTAGTCCATAGCTCTTCCCCCAATCCTGAGGGGGCTGGAATGGTGATGTCCACTGCATCTCCAAGTGAGAGTGGGCTTATATCCCATGAATACAATGGATGGGATTATCCTGCTGGCAGCTGCAGGCTCTCTCCATTCCCTGGGATGGCCGTTGTCCATCATCGTTGTCTCTTCACCAGGTTACTTGGGTGAGTCCGCTGAGCTGTAGAGAAGGAGTTGCAGCTCCACTGAGATTCCAGGCATGGCTGGCACATAGGCAGAACAGAGGCTCCAGTCTCTGGAAGTACACCTACAAACCCCAGCCTCACATATAGGTTTGAATAGAAGGGACTGATGGACCATGTGCAGGGAGGACTTATTTGAGTCCAACTCTGTCACTGTCAGGAGCACAGATTCTAAAGTAGAGCCCACTGATAAGATGTCAATCTCTGGGGCTATCCCCCCTTATATAGGACCTGGGTGTCTCCACAGCCCTCAGGAGTCCCTCTGTGTGGGGTGATATTCACTTTGGTGTTCTATGAGATCCTACTGAGGTGTGTGTAAGCGTTACCTCTGAGATGACCTCCCGACTCTCTTTGAAGTCTCTTAGCCACATGAACTCCTTTCTCTTTAACTTTTCCCCCTTTTATTCAAGGTTTTTTCCTAGTCGTGTTTCCAGTTGTCAATTGGTCTTAGTCCCTCGTTGCCAGGGAGGCTCATCCCCGGGAGTCATGTCCCACGTTGGGGGGAAGGTAATGCATTCATATGCACAGTTTGGCTTAAAGAGGGGCCACATTTGAGCAACAAGGAGACTCTCAGGTGGCAACTCTTAGGCACCCCATAACAGTAGGCCAGGTTTCAATTACAAGAGCATAGACTCATAAGGCTACTCATCAATTACAAGAACCCAACAGTGGGCCATCCTCTTTTGCCAGACACTGCCCCTGCCCTCAGAGGACTGTTGCTGCTCCCTTGGAGAATGTGGCAGAGCTCTCCAGGCTGGGAATTCAGTATTCCCTCATTTATTGAGTGATTGTCTGCCCACCGTGACCATGTCCCATCCCTTGATCATTTGAACAATTTTATATATCTTTCATGTATATTCAGGTAAACTTACTCCCATGAATCCCCTATCCCAGACATCACCAACCAATGATCATCTGTAACCCCCATTGTAACCCTTCTGTGACCCAAACCTTCCTTGAAGATGAAGCCCATATAATAACCAAATACAATTAATAGGAAAATGAAATAATAATGATAAGCTTAAATGCAAGAGACAAAATACAAGGAAACCCAGAAAAAAAGAACTAAAAATAAAATATAATTAAGGGATTGCGATTTTCAAAAAAAGAAAATAGGAAAAAACAAAAGAAGAAAAAATTTTTTTTTTAATTTTTAATTTTAATTTTTATTTTTTTAATTTTTATTTTAAATTATAATAATTATTATTTTTATGTTTATCTTTTCTCCTTTTATCACTGCATTATCGGATGTTCAGTGTGTACCATGACACCTTCCACCTCTCATTCCCCACTGTCTCCCAAATTTTCATTTAGTTTTCAAAGAAGTTTTAGGTCACAGCAAAGTCACACATGGAATGCTAGAGATTCCCATATACCCAACCTCCCTCCCCCTTCCCCACCCCATGTTACAACCTTTTTTTTGTGTGTGTGGATGGTAGCATTGTTATAACTGTTATACAGATAGTGAAACATAGCTACTAAATATTGTCAATGGTTTAGAGTATAGTTTAGATTTTAGATGGTACGGTTAATATTTTTTTATGATATTTACTATGTTCTGTGTCCATTACTGTAAGGTAATGAAGAACATTTCCCATGACCACTAAATGCCCCATTTTATCTTTTCTGTTCCTTCCTCCCCATCCCCCTGGGGCATATGACACTCCCTTGTCTTGACTTATGGATGACAAGATTCATAGTTACATGCCCTGGGTATTCTAACCTGCCCTTCCTAATCTTCCCACCTGTTAACCCTGCACCAACAAACCCAGTAATATCACTACCCACCTTTCCTATCCTTCAATATGTAGCTATATTCTATCACTTTACCATAGATTATGTCCATATGGGTAATGACTCGCAACCTACCCTTCTCTCTCGCTCCCTTGTTAACCTATCTTTCAGACAGTGGTTCTCAGAGACAGTTAACTTTCCTCAATTCAAATCAGTGAGGTCATAAACTGTTCATCCTTCAATGCCTGGCTTGCCTCACTCAACATAAGGTCTTCAAGATTCATCCATGTTATTCCATGTGTTAGCACTTTATTGCCTCTAACAGCTGAGTAATATTCCATTGTATGTATGTACCACATTTTGTTTATCCATTCATCTGTTGTTGGGCAGTGGGGCTGATTCCAACTTTTGGCAATAGTGAACAATGCTGCTATGAACATTGGTGTACATATATCTGTTCATGTCTTTGCTTTCAATTCTTCTGGGTAAATACCCAGTAGTGGAATCGCTGGATCATACAGAAGGTCTATTGTTAGTTTTCTGAGGAATCGCCAAACTGTCTTCCACAGTGGCTGGACCATTCCACAACCCCACCAGCAGTGGATGAGGGTTCCTATTCCTACACATCCTCTCCAACATTTATATTCTGCTGTTTTTTTAATAGCTGCCATTCTGATGGGTGTAAGATGGTATCTCATTGTGGTTTTGATTTGCGTTTCCCTAATAGCTAGCGATGTTGAGCATTTTTTCATGTGCTTTTTAGCCATTTGTATTTCTTCCTTGGAGAAGTGTCTCTTCAGGTCACTTGCCCATTTTTTAAATGGGTTGTTTCTCTTTTTATTTTTGAGGTGTAGGATTTCTTTATATATGCAGGATATTAGGCTCCTATCAGATATATTGTTGCCAAATATTTTCTCCCATTGGGTAGGCTGCCTTTTTATTTTCTTAATAACATCCTTTGAGGTGCTCAAGTTTTTAATTTTGAGATCCCATTTATCTATTTTTTCTCTTGGCACTCATGCTTTAGCTGTGATGTTCATGAAACCATTTCCTATTACGAGGTCTTATAGATGCTTGCCTACATTATCTTCCAAGGTCTTTATGGTTTTGGCTCTTATATTTAGATCTTTGATCCATCTTGAGTTGATTTTTGTATAAGGTGTGAGATGGTATTCTTCTCTCATTCTTTTGGATATGGATATCCAGTTTTCCAAGCACCACTTGTTAAAGAGGCCATTCTCTCCAAACTGAGTGGGTTCATGGCCTTGTCGAATATCAGATGACTGTATATGTGAGGATCTATATCAGAACTCTCAATTCGGCTCCATTGGTCAGTAGGTCTGCCCTTGTACCAATACCACGCAGTTTTGATCACTGTAGATTTGTAGTATGTTTTAAAGTCAGGTAATGTGATACCTCCAACTTCATTTTTCTTTTTCAATATGTCTTTGGCAATTTGGGGCTTCTTACCTCTCCAAATATATTTTGTGGTTCCTTAAAAAATACAGTGTTGATTTTTATTGGGATTGCATTAAATCTGTTGATTAGTTTGGGTAGGATAGACATCTCGATGATGTTTAGTCTTCCTATCCATGAACAGGGAATATTCTTCCATTTATTTAAGTCTTCTCTGATTTCCTTTAACAGTGTTATATATTTTTCTGTATATAAGTCCTTTACATCTTTAGTTAAATTTATTCCTAGGTATTTGATTCTTTTAGTTACTATTGTAAATGGTATTTTTGTCTTGATTTGCTCGTTATTGGTGTACAGAAATGCTACTGATTTTTGAGCATTGATCTTATAGCCTGCAACATTACTGAACTCCTTTATAAGTTCTAGAAGCTTTGTTGTAGATTTCTCAGGGTTTTCTATGTATAGGATCATGTCGTCTGCAAATAATGAAATTTTTACTTCTTCTTTTCCAATCTTGATGCCTTTTATGTCCTTTTCTTGCCTCAGTGCTTGCGCAAGCAAATCTAAGACGATGTTAAATAGGGGTGGTGATAGTGAGCATCCTTGTCTTGTTCCCGATCTCAGAGGGAAAGCTTTTAGGCTTTCACCATTGAAGATGATGTTGACTTTGGGTTTTTCATATATACTCTTTATCATATTCAGAAAGTTTCCTTCTATTCCTATCTTTTGCAGTGTTTTTATCAAGAAAGATGCTGTATTTTGTCAAATGCTGCATCTATAGAGATGATCATATGATTTTTTTCTTTCAATCTGTTTATGTGGTGTATTACATTGATTGATTTTCTTATATTGAACCATCTTTGCATACCCGGGGTGAAACCCACTTGGTCATGGTGTATAATCCTTTTGATATTTCAATGAATGCGATTAGCAAGTATTTTGTTGAGGATTTTAGCATCTAGGTTCATAAGAGAAATTGGTCTGTGATTTTCCTTTCTTGTGGTATCTTTATTTGGTTTTGGTATTAGGGTAATGTTGGCGTCACAGAATGAGTTAGGCAATATTCCTTCTACTTCTATTTTTTGGAAGAGCTTAAGTAGAATTGGTGTTAGCTCTTTCCAGAATGTTTGGTAGAATTCCGCTGTGAAGCCATTTGGTCCTGGGCTCTCCTTAGTTGGGAGGTTTTTGATGACTGAGTCTATCTCTTGATTTGTAATTGGACTGTTGAGTTCATCTATTTCTTCTTTCATCAATGTAGGCTGCTTGTGAGTTTCTAGAAACTTGTCCATTTCCTCTAAATTATCATTCTTGTTGGCATATAATTTTTCAAAGTATCCTCTTAGGATACTCTTTATTTCCATGGGGTCAGTAGTGATATCCCCTTGCTCATTCCTTATTTTGTGTATTTGCATATGTTCTCTCTTTTTCTTTGTTAGTCTGGCTAAGGGTTTGTCAATCTTATCGATATTCTCGAAGAACCAGCTTTT
This sequence comes from Tolypeutes matacus, assembly GCA_026826555.1. Classification (NCBI taxonomy): domain Eukaryota; kingdom Metazoa; phylum Chordata; class Mammalia; order Cingulata; family Chlamyphoridae; genus Tolypeutes; species Tolypeutes matacus. The sequence continues at coordinate 186,161 of JAKSZT010037276.1, forward strand.
GGTTTTGTTTCTTATTCCTAGTGCTTTCTTATTCTCTATTTCATTTAATTCTGCTCCAATCTTTGTTATTTCCTTCTTTCTACTTCCTTTTGGTTTAGTTTGTTGTTGTTTTTCCAATTCCTCCAAGTGTGCAGTTAGGTCTTCAATTTTAGCTCTTTCTTCTTTTTTAATATATGTATTTATGGCTACGAACTTCCCTCTCAGGACTGCTCTCACTGGATGCCATGGATTTTAATATGTTGTGCTGTTGTTTTCATTACTTTCAAGGTAGTTACTGATTTCTTTTGGATTTCCACCTTGACCCACTGTTTGACTAGGAGTGTGTTATTTAACTTCCATATCCTTGTGCTTAACCTGTTTCTCTGGCCCTTAGTGATTTCCAATTTCATTCCGTTTGCTCAGAGAAATTATTTTGTATAATCTCAATCTTTCTGAATTCATTGAGAGTTGTTCTGTGGCCTAGCATGTGGTCTATCTTGGAGTATGATCCATGTGCACTCGAGAAGAATGTAAATCCTGCCGTATTTGGTTGTAGTGTTGTGTATATGTCTATTAAGTCCAGGTCCTCTAATGGATTGCTGAGAGCCTTTGTTTCTTTATTGATTCTCTGTCTAGATGTTCTGTCTAATGATGATAATGGTATATTAAAGTCCCCTGCTATAATTGTAGAGGCATTTATTTCTCCTCTTAGTTTTTCCAGAGTTTCCCTCACGTATTTTGAGGCGCCCCAATTAGGTGCATAAATGTTTGTTTGCTCTCTCTTCTTGAGAGATTACCCCTTTTACTAATATTTGGTGTCCATCTTCGTCTCTTACAATAGTTTGGCATTTAAAGTCTATTTTGTCTGATATTAGAATAGCTACTCCTGCCCTTTTTTGGCTATTGTTAGCTTGTAAAATGGTTTTCCAGCCATTCACTTTCAGCCTCCTTGAATCCCTGGGTCGAAGGTGGGTTTCTTGTAGACAGCATAGAGAGGGATCATATTTCCTTATCCATCCTGCCAATCTGTGTCTCTTGATTGGTGAATTTAATCCATTAACATTCAGTGTTATTACTCATAACGAATTTCTTACTTCAGGCATTTTTTCTTTGGTTAATGTATGTCATATGTTGTGTTTCTGTTTTTGTCTTTTTAGTTGTTTTCAAACTCTCCTCCAACTCTCTCTCACTTGTTTTTTCCTTTAAACTTGTGGAACTTTAGTATTTCTTGAAGTGCAGGTTTCTTACTGACATACTCTCTTAATTTCTGTTTATCTGTGAATATTTTGAACTCTCCATCATTTTTGAATGCCAGTTTTGCTGGATAGAGAATTTGTGGCTAGAAGTTTTTTGCTTTTAGTATTTTGACTATGTCATACCACTGTCTTCTTGCCTCCATGGTTTCAGCTGAGAAATCAGCACTTAATCTTATTGTGCTTCCCTTGTATGTGATGGTTCTCTTTTCTCTTGCTGCCTTGAGTATTTTCTCTTTGTCTTGAACATTTTGACAAGTATATGTCTTGGAGTTGGCCTGTTGGGATTTATACTATTTGGGGTGCTCTGTGCTTCCTGGATCTGCACATCCATCTCTCTCAATAGGGTTGGGAAGTTTTCAACCATTATTTCCTTCAACACTCCTTCTGTTCCCTTTCCCTTCTCTTCTCCTTCTGGGATGCCCATAATGCATATATTTGTTTGTTTTGTGTTGTTGGTTAATTCCTGAGTCCCTGCTGGATTTTTTCTATCTTTTTGTCTATCTGTTCTACTATCTGTTTGATTTCAGATGTATAGCCTTCCACATCACTAATTCTTTCCTCTGCCTGTTCAAATCTGCTGTTATATGAATCCAGCATCTTTTTGATTTCTTGGATTGTGCCAGTGATCACCATCATATCTGTTATCTTTTTGGGTAAGTTTACAATTTCTTCAATATTTTCTCCCCATATCCTTTTTATATCCTTAATCTCTTCCTTCACTTCACTAAGTTGGTCCATCATATTCATTTGGAAAGCTTTGATTAGTTGTTCGATGTTCTGCATCACTTCATGGTTTTTAGTTTGTTCATTGGACTGGTCCATGTTTTCCTGTTTCTCAGTGTGGTTTGTAATTTTTTGTTGCCCTCTAGTCATCATTTTATCTTGATGGGTTTATTCAGTTGATTAGCTTCTCTCTCTGCTCTAGAGTTTTATTTAGCTGATGGTTCTGCATGTGTGTTACATTTTCTTTTTGATACTTTTTCTTCTTAATTTATTTACTTGCTTCTTTCTATATTTCCTTGAAGGCAAAATATTAGGGCCAGAGGAATTGAAAGATGTGAGGAAGGAAGAAGGATAATAGTAATATTGATAAAAGTTAGAAGAGGGGCCAAATGAGACTTAATGAAATGAATATTTAACTCATGTAGGCAGTGTAGAGTAATAGGGGAAAAAGTGGAGTACCTACAATGGACTGGGAAACCAATTTGAGGAATATATATATATATAATGATTTAGAAGGCTAGAATTAGGAGGAGGAAGAGAAAGAGTAAAGAAAGGGGTGAAAAGAAAAAGTTAATATTAATAAAAGAAGAAAATAAAATAGATAGAATAGAAACTGACACCCTTAAGTTGTGGACATATGAAAAAACGTGTTATATAAGAGCCACAACAGAAAGCAGATGGCAGAGGGATGAAGGAAGGATAAGAGATAGTTTGGAATACAAAATCAATATAGACAGGGAATGAGACAAGCTAGCAGCACCTAATTAAAAAAAAAGAAAGAAAGAAAAAAGAAAGGGGGGAGAAAAGAGGGAAAAAAAGCAAGAGACAACAAATAAACAGAGAAAAACCAAACAACCACACAGGCAAGCAGTCAAACAAAGCTAGGGAGGATCAAGGGTCCCCGTGGATCCTCTCTGCCTGCTTATGTTTATCAATCAATTTCCCTGCAGGGTTCTATATGCAGGTCCTGAAACAGCTTTTAGCTATTAAGCTAAATTTAAAAAGAATTTATTTTTCATTTATTAAAGTGACCATCTCTTTTTTTTTTTTTTGGCAAAATACAGGGCCCAAAATAAGTCCTCCTCTAGGCCACCCCCCTCACAGAGGGACCCTAACTGGGCTCATGGAAACTAATCAAGCACTTCCCACTTCCTGGACTCCTCAGGGGAGCTGAAGCTCTGATGTTAGTCAGTGCAGAATGGTAAAGACGGCCGACTCTGCCCCTTCTGGTGCGGAGCCCCAGGGTCACCGGGCTGCTGGGTAAATCAGGTTTCCTCGGCAGATTCACCTCTCCCCTCAGCCTGGTGCTGCTTCAAGCTGGCTTATCTGCTCCCCAAAGCTATGAGGGGGTCCAAGCAGCCAAATCGATGGCAAAAAAAAAAAAAAAATCCCCTCCCTGTCCCCCACCAGAACCCTCCCTTTCTTGGAGAGTGCCCCCTCTCCCCGGCTCCACAGGGCTGGGGCTTATCCCTGGGCAGCTAGGCAAATCAACTCCCTCAACAGATTCACCCCTCCCCTCCACCGGGTGCCGATTCACTCCAGCTGTTCTGTTTGCCCAAGCTGCAAGGGGCTCCAGGCAGCCAAATCCCCAGAAAATAAAGCTCTCTCGCCCCTTTGCCAGAGCCCCCCACTATCAGATAATGCCCCCTCCCACCGGGCTGATTGGAGCCACGACTCCTGGCCCGGCAGCTGGCTTCCCCTCCCCCCCAAGTGTGGGGCTCAGCCATCTGTGTTAACCACCACAGGCAGGCTTAAAACTCACAAATCTCTACCGTTCAGTCCACGCCATCAATCTGCGCAGATAGATGTCCCAAGCTTCTCACTCCACGCACCCGCAGCACAGACCCCCGGGCAGGACCCCGTCCACAATCCACCATGCTCTGGGAGCTTTCTGTGAGTGCCCTCAAGAACCAACTTTTTATTGTGTTTATTCTCTCAATTGATTTCCTATATTCTATTTCATTTACTTCTGCTCTAATTGTAATTATTTCCTGTCTTCTGCTACGTTTGGGTTCCTTTACTCTTGTTTTTCTAGCTTCTCAATAGGTAAATTAGGTTATTACAGATCTTCCTTCTTATTAAATATAGGCACACTTAGCCATAAATCTCCCTCTGAGTACTGCCTTTGCTACATACCATGTGTTTTGTTATGTTGTGTCTTTGCTTTCATTTGCCTCTAAGTATTTTCTAATGTATCTTTACATTTCTTCTTTAATCTATTGGTTGTTTGAGTATGCAGTTTAATTTCCACATTTTTTTTTATTTTCCAGTTTTCCTTCTGTTACTGATTTCTAGCTTCATTCCATTATGGCCAAAGAGTTTCCTTTTTTATGTTTTAAATATTTTTAAATTCCTTTGGGATTTCTCTTGTGCCCTAATAGATAGTCTACCCTAGAGAATAATCTACCTGCACTTGCAAAAACTATCTCCTGCCATTGTTGCATAAAGTGTTTCATATATGTCAGTTAGATCTGGTTGGTTTATAGTGTTGTTTAAGCCTATATTTCTTTATTAATCTTCTGTTTAGATGTTCTATCGAGAAATGAAAATGATTTATTGAAATCTCCAACTTTTGTTGTAGAAGTGTCTAACATTTTTTCCCTTCCATTCCGTCTGTTTGTCTCATATATTTTAGCACTCTGCTGTAAGGGACCTATATGTTTGTACTTGTTAAATCTTCTTGTTTAATGGATCCTTTCATGGATATTTAATGTTTTTCTTCATCTCATATAGCAGTTTTTTACTTAAGGTCTATTTTGTCTGATATTAATATAGCTACCCTACTTGCTTTTGTTTGCTATTTGCATGAAGTTTTTTGCCATCCTTTCATGGATCTTTCATGGATCCATCTAAATGGGTCTCTTGTAAACAGCATACAACTGCATCACATTTTTTATCCATTCTGCCAATCTCTGGCTTTTGAGGAGAAAGTCTAGTCGATTTAAATTTGGGGAAATTAGTGATAAGGCAAAAGTTGCATCTGCCATTTTTCTAATTGCTTTTTATTAAATCTCACAATTTTTGGTCCCTCATTCCTCCATTACTGCCTTGCTTTTTGTTTAAATGATCTTTTAAAATGAGTCATTTTCTATTACATCTTTTCCTTTTGTGTAGATTTTTTTAGACATTTTCTTTGTGGTTACCATGGAGATTAATTTTAGCACACTAAATCTATTGCAATTTAGTTTGTGTTGATCCCAATTTTACTTCAATAACCTACACATACAAAATAAGTATATCCCTCTATCTCTCCCTTTTATGTTGTTCATGACACAAACTACATCTTTATGTATCGTATGTCCAGTAACAAAGACTTAAACTTTGTATTGGTCAGCCAAGGGAGTGCTGAGGCAAAGTACTAGAAATCCGTTGGCTTTTATAAAGGGTATTTATTTGGGGTAGAAGCTTACAGTTACAAGATCCTGAAGAATCCAACTCAAGGTACCATAACACATTCTGTGTTTATGGCTTAGAAGACTACATATAGTTAAGATGTCAATTCTACCCAAACTTAATTACAAAATCAGTGTAATCCCAATAAAACTTTCAATAGCCTTATTTGCAGAAAAGAAAAAGGCAATTATCAAATTTATTTGCAAGTGTAAGGAGCCCAGATAACTAAAAATGTCTTAGAAAGAAAAACAAAGCTGGGAGATGCTCACTTCCTGACTGTAAAGCATGTTACTTAGCTAAGTGGTAAAAACAGCATCATACTAGCATAAAGACAGACACATTGACCAATGGAACCAAATTGAGAACTCAGAAATAGACCCTCACATGTACAGTCAAGTTATTTTTAACAAGGCTGTCAAGCCCTCCCAGTTGGGAAAGAACAGTCTATTCAACAAATGGTGCTGGACAAACTGAATATCCATATACAAAAGAAAGAAAGAGGACCCCTATATCACACCTTATACAAAAGTTAACCCAAAATGGATGAAGGACTTAAACATAAGAACAACCATAAAACATTTACAAGAAAATATAGGGAAACATCTTCACGATCTTGTGGTGGCAGTAGTTTCTTAAACCTTATACCCAAAGCATGAGCAACAAAAGAACAAATAGGTAAATCTGGCCTACTCAAAAGTAAACACTTTTGCACCCCAAAGGACTTTGTCAAAAGGGTGAAAAGGAAGCAGACTCAATGGGAGAAAATATTTGGATATTAAGGGTTTAATATCCATGATATATAGAGAAGCTATAACTCAATAATAGTAAGACAAACTACCTGATTTAAAAATGGGCAAAAGGCTTGAGTACACATTTGTCCAAAGAAGAAATACAAATGGTGAAAACACACATGAAGAATGTTCAACATCACCAGGGATTAGGGAAATGCAAAGCAAAACTACAATGAGATATCAGTCCATACCTATTAGAATGGGACTATTAAAAAGTTGGAAAACAACCATGTTGGAGAGGCTATGGAGAGATAGGAATACTTATTCACTGTTGGTGGGAATGAAGATTGGTAGAGCCACTATGGGGCGTTGTTTGGCAGTTCCTAAGGAAGTTGAATATAGATTTGCTGTGTGACCCAGGAATGCCACTACTAGATATTACCCAGAAGAACAGAGAGCAGTGACACGAACAGATATCTGTACACTGATGTTCATAGCGACATTATTCACAATTGCCAAAATGTGGACACAACCCAGGTGTCCATCAACCTACGAATGGATAAACAAATTGTGGTGTATACACATGATGGAATATTATGCACCTGTAAGAAGAAATGAAGTCATGAAACATATAATATAGATGAATGGGATCATTATGTTGAGTGAAGCAAGCCAGACACAAAAGGACAAATACTGTATGATTATGCTATCATGAACAAAATATGTTGTGTAAGCTCATGGAGTTAATAATTACAATATAGGTCATCAGAAAATAGAATGAGGGTATAGAATGGAAAGCTGAGGTTTACTTTGTGCAGAATTGGTAAAATGGTTGTAAATCTTTGGAAATGAATAGAAATGGTGAAAGCACAACATATTGTTTGTTACTAGTAGCACTATTATGTGGGTATGACAGTGGTTGAAAGGAAAAGTTCAAGGACATGTGTATTACTAGAAGGAAAGCAAAAAATGAACATGGCATTGTATAATATAATGAAACCATTTGTGAAATATGAATATATGTATTATTGTATATAAGATTGTTTTTACAAAATATCAATACAAATAAACCAGAAAGACAGAAACAGAATAACAGGTATGAATGGCAGGGGAAGCATAGAGAAATTGAGAGGTGATGCGTTATTTTGTTTGTCTGTTTTATTATTATTATTATTATTATTATTATTGGAATAATGAATATGCTTTAATAATGACTGAAGTGATGATGCACAACTATGTGGTTATACCAAATACCACTGATGGTAAACTTTGGATGGATCTACATCTTGTTAATATGTATAAATAAAATTGATTTGTTTAAAAAGTGAGACGGCCTCAAAATTAAACACATTTGTTCTTCAAAAGACTTTGTCAATAAATTAAAAAGGGCAGCATACTCAATGAGAGACAATAATTGGAAAACATATATGCTATAAGAGTTTAATATTCATGTTATATCAAGAGATCATACAACTCAAAGATAAAAAGACAAGAAACCCAATTAAAAATGGGTGAAAGACCTGAATAAACATTTTTCCAAAGAGGAAAATGAAATGACCAAAAAGCACGTGAAAAAATCTTCAACATCACTAGCTATTAGGGAAATTCAGATCAAAACTAAAATGATATACCATTTCACTTTATAGAATGGCCATTATATTAGTCAGCCAAAGGGGTGCTGATGCAAAATACCAGAAATTGGTTGGTTTTTATAAAGGGTATTTATTTGGGGTAGAAGCTTACAGTTACTAGGCCATAAAGTATAAGTTACTTCACTCACCCAACTCTGTGAGGGATCTGGCTTCTTGGATTCCTCTCTTCCCAGGGCTTGATTCTCTCCAGGTACAGCTGCTTGTTCTCTCCACAAGGCCAGCTGTAGACTCTCAGGCAAATGGCTCGTCTCTTTTCCCAGGGCCTTCTCTCCTTCTTCACGACCAAGTTCCTCTGTATGCTTACTTCCTGGGGCTCTAGCTCAAGACTCCAACATCCAGAACTCCAACTCAAAACTCCAACTCTGTCCTTTGCCATGTCTTTTATATTTGAGACCCCACCCATAAAGGAGTGGGGCTCAATGCCCTACTGACGTGGCCCAATCAAAGCCTTAATCATAACTTAATCATGCCCAGATGAACAGACCAGTTTATAAGCATAATCCAATATCTATTTTTGGAATTCATAACTATATCAAACTGCCACAGCCATCATTAAAAAAAAAAAAAAAAACAGAAAACTACAAGTGCTAGAGAGGATATGAGACATAGGAACATTCCTTCACTCTTGATGGGAATGTAGAGTGGTGTAGCCTCTGTGGAAGAGAGTTTTGTGGTTTCTCAGGAGGCTGAATATAGACCTGCTGTATGATCCAGCAATCCTGTGTCTAGGAATATATTCAGAAGATCTGAAAGCAAGGAAGTGAACAGACATTTGCACACTGATATTTAGAGCAGTATTATTCACAATTGCTAAAATACAGAAACAGCCCAAGTGTCCATTAACAAATGAACGGCTATAGAAAAGGTGATATATATATAAGGGAATACTATTCATCTGTAAGAAGAAATGAAATTGAGATGCACATGACAACATGGATCAGTCTTGAGGACATAATGTTAAGTGAAATAAGCCAGACACAAAAGGACAAATATTATATGTTCTCACTAATATGAGCTAAATATGATGACTAAACTCACAGAGGTAAACTCTAGAGTTTAAGTTTCTAGGAAATAGAATTTGGCTTGAGAAAGGAAGCTGATACTTAATATATGTAGAACTTTTACTAAGGTTTATTATAAAAATGTAGAAAGGAAAAGTGTGGAAAAGATGAAACACATTATAGTGAGTATAACTAACAAGGCTGATTCATAAATGTGATTGTGGCTGAAAGGGGTAATGTGTGGATGTAAACATCAATTGAAAGGAAGCTAGAGCATAATCTAGGGAATATAAAACATAGTGATTGCAATGGTGGTTGAAGATTGTGGTTATTACTATAAATACAGTTAGTTACTAGTTTATAACAAATGTTTCACAACAATGCAAAATGTTGGTGGTGGGGTGATGCATGGGACACTACCTGATGATATGCATGTTTGTTTTTTAAGTTCACAGCTTTTTCCATACACTTATATTTTATATATGTGCATGTATGTATGATATACTTAAATAAAATTTTATAAAAACAAAAAAAGAGATTATACAACTCAATGATGAAAAGACAAGCAACCCAATTTAAAAATGGGCAAGACTTGAATAGACATTTTTCCAAAGAGGAAATACAAATGGCAAAAAAACACATGAAAAAATGTTCAACATCAATAGCTATTACAGAAATACAGATCAAAACTATAATGACATACCATTTCACACCATATATAATGGCCATTATTTTAAAAAAAACTGAAACTGCAAGTGCTGGAGAGGATGTAGAGAAATAGGAACACTCCATCAACTTTGGTGGGAATGTATAATGGTACAGTCTCTCTGGAAGACAGTTTGGCAGAACCTCAAGAGGCTGAATATAGAACTGCTGTAGGATCCAGCAATCCTGTTACTAAGAATATATTCAGAAGAACTGAAAGCAAGGACACGAACTGACATTTGCACACTGAAGTGCATAGCAGCATTATTCACGATTGCTAAAATATGGAAACAGCCCATGTGTCCAAAGACCAATGTATAAACAAAATGTGGTATATACATACAATGGAATACAATTCATCTTTTAGAAGAAACGAAATCTGGATTCATATGACAATATGGATCAGACTTAGTGGATATTATGTTGAGTGAAATAAGCCAATCACAAAAGAAAACATTGCATGGTCTCACTAATATGAACCAAAAATTATGAGTAAACCCATGAAAGTAAATTCTAGAACTAGGAGAGCAAATGTGGGTTGAGAATGGAAGTTGGTGCTAGAGAACAACCTAAGAATATATATCATAGTGATTTCAGTGGTGGTTGAAGACTGGTTAATAGTATAAATATAATAATGTTCTCCTTTTACAAAGTGTTAAGGATATGGTGATACACAGGATAATTACCACTAATGTAACTTATGGATGATAGTAATATTGTAATATTTTTGAAGAAACAGCAAAGAAGATATTATATCAATTCTAAGGTACTACAATAGGAAGGTATAAGGGGATATGGGATTTTTCCTTTTGAAGTTATGAAAATGTTCTTAGATTGAGGTGATAATAGCACAACTCAGTGAAGAAAATGAGAGCCACTGAATGTACACTTTGAATAGATTGGAAAAAACATGGGACTGTATAAAACAATGAATCCAGTGATGGAAGATGGATATGGTTAACAGAATAAATATGAGAATGTTCTCTCATGAACTATACACATATTTAATACAAACATAGGGTTTTAATAATTGGGTGGGTTTGGGGAAAAATACACCATGAAAGATATGGTCTATAGTTAGTAGTCATATTTTGACAAAACTCTTTCATAATTTGTAATAATTGTTTCACAACAATGCAAGGTGTTGTTGGTGGGTTGAGGTATGGGCTACCTGTATGATGATATGCATGTTTGTTTTGTGAGTTCACAACTTTTACTAGACACTTATTGTTTATGTATATTCATGTGTGAACTATATATGTCATTAGAAAATTTTAAATAAAAGATTAATATGCAAATATCATTAGTATTTCTATATATTACTAATGATAAATCTGAGGAGGAAGTCAGAAAAAAATCTATTTACAATAGTGACTAAAAGAATCCAATATTTAGGAATAAACCAAGGACATAAAGAACCTGTATGCAGAAAAGTACAAAACAATGCTGAAGGAAACCAAAGAAAACTTAATAATGGAAGGACATTCTGCATTAATGGATTGGAAGACTAAATATTGTTAAGATGTCAATTCTACCCAATCTTATTTACAAATTCAACATAACCCCAACAAAATATTCCAACAGCCTTTTTTTTACAGAGATGCAAAGATCACTTATCAAATTTTTTGGAAGGGTAAGGGGCCCTGAATAGCCAAAAATCTCAATAAAAAGAATGAAATTGAAGGACTCTTACTTCATGATTTTAAAGCAAATTACTTAGATACAGTGGTAAAAACAGCATGTACTGGCAGAAAGATAAGTATATTAACCAATGGAACTGAATTGAGAATTCATAAAATAGACTCTCACATCTATGGTCAAGTGATTTTTGACAAAGCTATCAACTCTCCCAGCTGAATCAGAACAGTCTATTCAACAAATGGTACTGGGAGAACTGGACATCCACATCCAAAAGAATGAAAGAGGACCCCATCTCCACCTGATTCAAAAATTAACTCAAAATAGATCAAGGATCTACATATAAAAGCTACAACCGTAAAGCTCCTAAAAGAAAATTAGGGAAATATCTTCAAGATCTTGTGGTAGATGGACACTCAACTAACTTCTGAACAGACAAACCCAAATAGACCCAGACTGTGCCATGTTATACTCAAACTGTTAAATGCCAAAGATAGAGAATTCTAAAAGCTGCAATAGAGAAGCAACAGGTCACATACAAGGAAACCTCTATAAAATTAAGTCCTGGTTTCTCAACCTAAATCCTGGAGGCAAGAAAGCTGTGGGATGTCATATTTAAAGAGCTGAAAGCAAAAACTGCCAACCATTCAGCAATAAAAAGGAATTGAGTCCTGAAACATGCAACAACATGGATTAACCTTGAGAACATTATGTTGAGTGAAATAAGCCAGACACAAAAGGACAAATATTGTATGATGTCTCTGATTTGAAACAATTAGAATAAGCAAACTCATAGAGTCAGAATCTAGAATACAAGTTACCAGAGTATGGCATAGTGGTCAGAAATGGAAACATAAGGCTTAAAATGTGCAGAGTTCCTATTTGGAATGATGGAAATGCTTTGATAATGGATGGTGGTATTGGCTGCACAACATTGTGAACACAATTAACAGCACTGAAATATATATCTGAACGTGATTAAAAGGGGGGAATGCTAGATTGTATATGTGGTAACAATAAAAATTTTTAAAAATCCATGGGAACACACTACACAGTGAATCCTAAGTTAAATCATAGACTTTAATTAATAGCACAATTATAAAAATATTCTACCAGAAATTGTAACAAATATTCCACACCAATGCAAGGTGTTGGTGGTGGGGTGATACATAGGAATCTTATAATTTATGTATAATTGTTTTGTAAACCCACAGTTTCTCTAATAAAGAAAAAATCAAACAAAACAAAACAAAAAACAAGACTGTACCACACAAACAGTATACCCTAATATCAACTATGGGCTATAGTTAATAGTACAACTATAACAATATTATTTCATCAATTGTAACAAAAATACCACACTATGTCAGCTATTAATAATAGGGGGGTATATGGGAAATCTGTATTTGCTCCATGACTTCCCTGTAACCTTACAACTTGTCTAATAAAAGAGAAGTTATATTTTAAAAGAAATAGAAGTATCTTCCAGGAAGATGGCATCAGATTAGGTCAGGCAGGGAAAACCTATCTTACAAAACAAGGAAGAAAGTGCAGAAGTTATCCAAGGGAACTACTTTCGGGATCTGCAGACCAGGAAACTGCAAAAAAGCACAAATACGATGAGTAAATTGATGTAGTTAAACTTTAGAGTGTAGGTTAATAGGAGACAGAATGTGGGTTGAGAAGGGAGAGCTGATGCTGAATGTATATAGAATGTTTAATAAGGTGGATTGTAAATTTATAGAAGTGGGTTGAGTTGATGGTAACACATTATTGTTAGTACAACAATGCCAATTTATAAACGTGAAAGTGGCTGAAAGGTTTATCTAGGGAGGTTAATGTCAGTTGAAAGAAAGCTAGAGGATAACATAGGGACTATATAATACAGTGATTTTTGGTGATAGATGAGAATTGTGGTTAATAACACAAACACAAGACTGTTCCTCTATTACATGGTGTTAAAATATGGTGATACATGTGAAAAATACAACTAATGTAATTTATAAACTATAGTTAAAAGTAAGATTGTAATATTTTGTAGCAAAGTCAAAGGAGGAACTATATCAATTCTCAAGACAAAAAAAAAAAAAAAAAAGAATATGGAATGTAGTTTAAAGAGATGTGAATATGATCAAGCAGAAGACCTTGATCATGTCATTTAACTAAACTGGGCTCATTTATTTATCTTTCAGAACACTGGAGAAACAAGTGAGTGTAGCTTTAGGATTCAATAATATAAATGTGTCTGGATGGAATTTTTAAAAGTCATTTTTCCATGATTTGCTCAACTGCTTTTTGCCTGATGTTTTATGAAATTGAAATAAAGTTTATAAAAAAAGAAACAGAAAATATTCACAGATTTTTCACAATAAAGGAAACAACTCAAGGGGAACAGATGTAGCTCAGTGGTTGAGCACCTGCTTCCCATGTAGGAGGTCCTGGGTTCTATTTCCAGTACCTCTTAAAGAAAAAGAAAGTTAAAAAAAAAAAAAAAGGAAACAACACAAATATATCAACAGATAAATGGATAAACAAAATGTGGTATGCGCATACAAAGGAGTATTATTGAGCCATAGAAAGGAATGAAGTTCTGATACATGCTACAACAGGAATAAGCCTTGAACACATTGTGCTAGACACAAAAGTACAAATAATGTATGATTCCACTTATATCAAATATTTAGAATAAGCAAATTCATAAAGACAGAAAATATATTAGAGTTTATATGGGACCAAGGGGAGAGATGACTAGGGTGATGGTAGCAAAACACTACAAATGTAATTAATGACACTGAATTGTACAAATAAATGGTTAAATGTTAACAATATTCTTTTAGAAAAAGGAATTAGGGTAGACATTATAGACATACAAGGTATATTACTCAGGCATCTCTAGGGAAATGAACCAACAGGAGAGATCTGTAACTGTTAAGTCTTTATAAGAATTGTCTAACCTGACTGTGGAGTTGCCCTTGTCCAAATTCCAAAGGGCAGGCTGCAAATTAGGAACTCTGGTGAAGGTTTACAATGAACCCTCCAGGAGAAGCTGGCTGGCTGAGGTAGAGATGGAAATTCTCTCTTTTGACTGCTGAAGTCACCACTTCTTCTTTTAAAGCCTTCTAATGATTGGATGAGACATCTCTCATACTTGAAGGCATTCTCCTTAGTTGAAAGTAGATGTAATCAGCCATAGATGCAATCAAAATAGTAATGATATACTCCATGAAATGTCCTCACAGAACCAATCAGGCCAGTGTCTGCTTAACCAAAACACTACACCATCAACTGGCCAACTTAACATATGAACCTAACAATTACCCAAGGCCTCAAAAATTTTTACATCCAATGTATTCTTTTGCAGAAGCTAAAGAAGACAGCTCACCAAAACAAGGAAGTAAATTAAGATAGAAACAGACATCTTAGAATTACAGCTGTATACTTGACACAGGAGTCAACCAATTGAGGTTGGAACAAGTCAGAAGCCTCCAAAAGAGTTTCTCAAAAAAAAAAAAAAAAAAAGAAGAAGAAGAAGAAGAACTTGCAGAATATTTAATATAAATGACTATATTTTGAGGAGATTCAGACATTTGTCAGAGAGTTTGGGGTTGATTTATTGGTAAGTTCTATATTTAGAAATCAGCAAGATAAAAAAATATAAAATAATATATAACTGCCAGAGAAACAATCATTTTTATAGGTAGGAATGGTGGAATAATTATAATTTAACAACTAGCTAAACTCTAAAGTGTATTCAGAGTCATAATAATGTAAACACGGAACATTTGTCAAACCCAGTTTAGATTGTAACTCTGCTGGGATGATAGAGAGTATGCACATATGTGGATGGGGCAGGAAAGAGAATAATTAAATTCATATTTGAAATTTGGAAAGATAATGGCTAAAACAGAAAAATCAAGAGTAGGAGTACATGTGCATTATTGAGATAATGGGGTAAATAGAAAAAGTTGAAAATTAAGTGTTGAAAGTCTTTGCTTCTGAAATAAACAACAATCATTTGGGGGGAGACTCCTATTCATTTTAGTATGTTTCATAGAATTAGTTGGCTCTTTAAACTCTAAGCAGGTATAAGTTTGATAAAAATAAAACTTAAAACAAAATATTTTAATTAGTCAATTCAAATATGACAAAAGAGCACACAAAAAGTTAATGGATGGAATCAAAATAGGATATTAAAAAGACACGGTACTGAACAAGAAAAAATTGGAACCATAAACAGAAAATAATGAACACAAGCTCAAGAAATTCACAATTTTAGAAGGTTTGTCTTTTTTAGATTTATTTATGGCCAGAAATAAATTCTGCACAAATATATTACTTCCCCCAATAACTATGAGTATCTTTGAAAGTCAAAATTATAAGGGAGACAGGAAATCATAGACAGGATGGATGGGCTAATTTAAAAAGTTTACATACCAAGTCATTTCATAACACAATATTCAACCCCAAATCTACAGCTTCATTTGGAAAAAGGATTCATTTGGAAAGTTCCTCCAATTCTTTAACAGAGTGAATCTAAGAAAAATCTATGTCCTTTATTTTTTTTCCACATAACCACCTTCCATATTGCTTTCTTGACATCTCTGTTTCTCAAAGTGTAGATTATGGGATTCATCAAAGGAGGAAATCAGATTATATAGCAGTGCCACAAACTTGGTCACATCATGTGAGTGCTTTGGCTTGGGAGTCATGTACACATATATGATAGTACTGTAGAAAATGGACACCACCGTGAGATAGGAGCCACAGATCCCAAGGGCCTTTTGTCTCCCCTCAGTTGTCTTTATCCTCAACACACTACAGGAAATATGTCCATAAGAGACCAAGATCAGTGGGAAAGGAAAGACAAGCAAGATGCTACTTAGAATCATAATCTTCTTCCTGTAATTGGTAGTGTCCACACAGGCCAATTGCATCATAGGGGGTGTCTCACAGTAGAAATGGTTTATCCAGGTGTGGCCACATCGGGGAAGGGTCATTGTGATAGGGATGTGGACCAATGAGTTACTGAAACCAATTAACCAGAATACACTGACCAGTGTCCAGCACAGCTGTGGTGGCATGAGGGTGAAATAATACAGAGGCTGGCAGATAGCAACACAGCTATCATATGCCACATGGCCAGATGGACACACTCAGTGCCCCCCAGACCCAGGGTGAGGAGAAGCTGGACCACATATCCAACAAAACATGTATTTGTCTGGACCCCTGAAATTGACCAACATCTGAGGGCTGATGCAGGTCACATGAATGAGGTCAATAAAAGAGAGATGAGTGAGGAAGAAATACATGGGTGTGTGGAGATGGGGGTCCAGGCGGGAGACCAGGATAATGGTCCCATTGCCCATGAGTGTCAGAAGGTAGAATATTAAGATGAACACAATTAAAATCCTCTCTAACCATGAATGCTCAGAGAAACCCACCAAAATGAAGCCTCCTCCAGACATGGATTTTTCTCTTCCCATCACTTTATGAGTGACCTGTGAGAAAAAGAAAAAAAAATCATTTGGCCATTGTGCTCTCTCTGTGGTGTGTGAGAATGCTGCCTCTGACTGAAGTTAGTAGAAAATCCTGTTCATTCTTTTCCCATCTCTTTGCCCAACAAGAGTTGGCCAATTTAGGAGAACCTCATTTAGACATAGAAAATGACACAGGTAGAAGAGAATGCTAACACACTATTTCAGGAATTGCCACACAGCACAGTTAACTCTCCCCATTTCTTTCTCAGAGCTTTCCTTCTTATTTAGGCTCCTGTCCCTAAGTACCTGGGCTTCTCAATGCTTTGTCCTTCACACGATCATCTACTATACCTCCTAATAACCTGTTCTGGGTTCCATGCACTCTTACATAATTGTCTATTAAACATCAATCAAATCATCAAACCCCCAATGATATGAAAAGCAATATAATTGCTTACACTAAAGGCAGAAATTTGCCTAAGGTATACTGAATAGAGTGACCCATTCCAGGCCCCATTTTTGGAAAAATCTATATTGCTGACAGAAGGACATGACTCAAAGAGGCAGCCAGATAGGGAAAAGGTAATGACTCACTCTCAGGCTAACATATTCCTCCTATTGAGCCCAATAATATGGTGAAAAATGAGGGCACCAGCCCTTTCCTCTCCAGTCCCCACTATGCCATCTTCTTGTGACTCTTCTCTTTCTTTAGAACTGCATTGATATTATTTTATTCTTATTGTGCCGGGAGAAAAATATTCAGTGGAAGACAGAGTTGTATTTCCTCCACCCAACCACATAAGAGACTGGGAACTCTTAGGAGTTATGTTGATTTTGATATTAAAGGTTAATTCATAATTCCTTGCTAATACTATGCAAAAAATAAGGTTGAATGCTCAGGGATTCCCATTTCAATTTGCCTCCTTTTTTGTGGTAGACAAAATGACTAAATATGTATCACACTTTGTATGTTAAAATCTTCACATAGAGAGCTCATTCAACCCCAATAGTGTCCCACTTTTTATTCATAAAAAACATGGGTAAAAAACATTAATTACATCAGTACATCAGTGGATCTCAAACTTGTGCATAAGAAACACAAAGAGGGTTTGTTAAAATATAGATTGCTAAGCATCACTCCCAGAGTCTCTGATTCAGTAAGTTTGAACTGGGGTCCGAGAAATCGCATTTCTAACAAGTTCCAGGAGATGTTGATGCTGCTGGTTAGGGGCAACACTTGGAGAACTCCTGTCTTACCTTTTTTTCTCAGCGTATTCTTCATAATATCTTTCACTGAGTATATACTCAACCACTGTTTCCTTAGTGAAATAATTAATTAGCAGATTGGTGGGAAAATATAGCAATGACCTTATCATATTGAGTAGAAGTTCATTATGAAGTTGGTGGCAGAACACTAGCTCCCAGGACTTGAACAATGTCTGGTTTGCATTGTTATCCCCCTCACACTCTTAAACTACCTTCTCCTTCACCTGTCAGTGTCTGCTCTGAATGCTAATTTTCATCAGCCCAACAAACTAAACCATTAGTAGATACATACAAGTAGGTACATTTCTGCACATATTGTATAGATTTGTATATTTGCATAGTAAACATATAACTTTTGAGGAGTTTAGGGGCATGGATATTGTTAAGAATCACAGAAAAACATGAAATTACATGTAATTTAACAGTAGATGCTTGGAAAGATTATTCTACAGCTACAGATCTCAGAAATGTCAATAAAAGACAGTTTTCAAAATTGAGGGGTACACCTTCAAATCTACAACCTAAACCCCTTATTTGTAGTGTAGGTGACCATGTGACAGGCTGGTGACGAAGTTTGGATTTAGAAAGCTGAAGAGTCGACCAAATATGAAATAATTCCAAATATGAATTCAAAACATATTTTGAAAAAGACGGTATCACTGTATCAGAGAAGGACAAGATGATCTTTACATTTTATGAGCCCCACAACTTCTATACCCTTTGTTTGAAGAGAAATAAGAGCTAAACAAACCTACAAAAAACCTAAGATCATAAGAAAAACTCCAGTTGATCCTGCAATGAGGCCCTGGCTGTCACTCACACAAACTTCAAGCAAATAATTTGTGAAACACACTCATGCTTCAGTGATGAGCAATGAAAAAGAACTAGCACAGAGCCTGTTCAAAAATAACATAAGAAAAACATGATTAAAGGAAGATGAAATATAAGTAACAGGTAAAGGGCACAAACCAAAAAACATGCCAAGGAGAAGAGGAAAATTAACACAATCATCACAATGAATAACAATTTTTAAATATATAACCAAATAATCAACTCTAAGAAGAATGAACATAGTGAAGAGATTCAAATCTTTATGAAAGATAAGGTAAGAAAACAGGACATGAACTGTGAACCAGCAAAGATCAGGAAACTCAAGGAAGAGTAAAATAATAAACCATCTCAGAAATGATGAAGGAATTGAATGAGGTGTACACAGTAAGGTACATCTAAGAGGGAAATAAGAGAAGTGAGCAAATTGAAACTGAAATAAAGGAATTAGAAAGAAAATATGAGCTATGAAAGGAAGGCAGTGTAAGATTGGAGTACACAAGGAAGAAAATAAAAATAGTGGAATTTTAAACACATTGTCAGAGAGCATTCCTGAAATTAAAGTTGATTTCAGTCTGTAAGTGTGAAGAATATACCATATCCTGGGAAAACTGATTCAGAGCAGTCAACACTGAGATACTCCCTGGTAAAGTTAGTGAATGTCAAAAACAGAGAAGTTTTTGGACAGCTAGACAAATGGATTAAGCATCTTATGAAAGCAAACAATTCAGTCTGGCTTCAGACATGAAGACAATATTCAATATATGAAGACCCTAAAGAAGAGCCCAGAAAATCCTCAACAGGGCTACACCTGGGACATACTGGCCCTGGGCAAATATATGTTGTGGCAAACCCTGTTTTACTTTCAAAATTATTTGCATGATAAATGTGCCACACTGGGCAGTGAAAAGGAGTCCCAGAGCTTATCAAAGAGCAATATTAATAAAATTGACATCATGAACAATAAACTAAAAATAACCGGTACACAAACGTGAATGGAGAAGATATATATTAATTTAAGCATTGGTCATAATTGGAAGTGTTCAGATACTTTCAAAGAAAGAAAATATTTTAAAGTATTTTGAATATTATTATTATATTATTAAATAAATGTATTATTATGCAGCTAAGCACTAGAACATTTATTTCTTCCATCACGAGATATATACACAGAAAAGAAAGATAATAGTCAACAGAATGAAAGTTTTTCCAAAATCTAAAGAAACAATACATAGTATAAAATCATATAATTAGGAACAAACATATCTTAAAACTCAATTTAAACAGTTTGTTATGGATGTTTGAATAGATATCTCTATGGAACAGAAAAAAAAGTTCATAAATAGACCCAAATACATGTGGAAACTTAGTACTTGACAAAGGTGTAAAACACATCAATGGGGAAAAGACAGATTATTCACAGATGTTGAATCAACTAGTTAGATATATGAAAAAAAGATAAAGTTGGACACATACTGTATTAGTCAGGGTTCTCTTGGGAAACAGAATCAGCAGGAGATATCTGTGAATAATATGAAACTCTAAAAGAGTCTCTCACGCGACTGTGGGGACGCACAAGTCCAGGTTCCTCAGGCAAGCTGCAAACCAGGGGCTCCGATGAAAGCCGGATGAAAGGTCTTTGATGAGTCTCTGGGAGAAGTTGCCTGTCCAACGACAAGCTGGGAAATTCTCTCTGAATGTTGAAATCACTTCCACTTTTAAGTCATTCAACTGATTGGATAAAAGCACCACCCATTGATAATGTAATCTCCCTGATTGATGCAGATGTACTCAGCCATCCATGCAGTAAACTCACTGGTGATTGAAGTCCATAAATGCTCTCGTATTACAATTAGCCCAGTGCTTGCTGGAACAAACACCTGGACACAACTACTTGGCCAAGTTGACACATTAGCCTAACCATCACACATACCTTAACCCTTACACTAGGATAAATTCAAAATGGAGCAAGCATTTAAATGCAAAAAAGAAACTACAACTGAATTATTGAAGCTTCATGGAAGAAAGCCTTTGTAACATTAACACAAAACCAAAAAATTTTTAAAAATTCATAAATCAACTTCTATATTTCAGAAACCTTCAAAATATAGTCAAAAGAAAAACTGAAAACTAACAAATATCTGTAACTCACAACCTCAATAGCTAAATATCCTTATATAAAAAGCATCTTCAAATCAATATGATAACAAATTAATAGATAACAAATGGTATGAAGAGTTTCCAAAAAAGGAAAGTATAAATAATTCTGAACTAAGAAAAGATCCCAGTCTCACTCATGATAAGAGAATTGCAGATTTAATCTACTCTTCAGCACCATTCTCCCTTTCGGTTTTGTAGTGATGAAAACTGTAAATTAGAACAGATTTACTGAGAGCAATTTATGATATCTATCAAAATTATGAATGGCAAACCCTGTGTATCAACTATTTCCCTCCTAAAAATTTAGTTTACAGATACTCTAAAAAATGTACAAAATTATGAATATAAGAGGCTATTCATTGAAGCATGTTTGCGATTGTTTGTCCTAAAGGAAGGCAAGGAACATTCCTGGGCAGAGTAAAATGTAGTCTACTTGGAAGCACCACATCTTTCGCCACCAATTGTTGCCCTTTAAGGCTTGTTTCATGGTCATTTCACCTTAATGGTTAAGAAGTAACTACAGATACAGGCATTATATATCCTGCCATAACCTATAGAATTGAGTGGGAGAGAGTGTAAACTACAATGTAAACTATAATCCATCCTTAGTGGCAATGCTCCAAAATGTGTTCATCAATTGCAATGAATGTACCACACCAACGAAAGAAGTTGTTAATGTTGGGAAAAGTGGGAGGTGCGAGGAGTGGGGCATATGGGAATCCCTTATATTTTTTGATTTTTTAATGTAACATTTTATGTAATCTAAGTATCTTTTTAAAAATACATATTTTAAAAAAGAAGTTATTACCTATGTCCATTCCAAATGACCTGCTTTAGCTTAAGGTTATCTCTTCCAGTAGACAGATGGCAAGGAAATCACTGATCCCATACTGTCTTAACAGTAGTACTTGTAAGCTGAGTACAATCAAGTCATCCCTGAAGCTTTTCTTTAAGGTGCTTTCCATTTTCTGGATATTTCTCTCTCTTTCTTCATCTCCTTGTCAAATAGAACTGCCCTTCAAATGGACCCCGTCCTTGATTTAAAGTTATAGGAAAGCAAAAGCACTAAGTATGGTTGAGTTGCAATACAGGAAGAGCCATGGCCCAGTTCTCACATCCATCCCAAAAAGAACTAGAAAGAAACACGAAATACTTCAAAATATCCTAAAAGTAGTTTGACATGGGTGAGGATTCCATGTACCCAAATGCAACTCCTCTCTCCTTTATACTTTTCTGACTAACTTTTTGGTCAATGATGAGGTTCATCTGGGCATTGGGGTGCATGAATAAACTTGGGGAGGCAAGTTTAGCCTCCTTCTTAGGCATCCAAAAAGGATGGAGACTGCAATGAAGATGAATGTGATTAGTGCTGAACACGAGTCTCTTCCTCCTGCTCAGTCTACTGGTATCACACTGGGTCTCTGAGAATTCACCCCCCACCCACATGTGCACATGCATTCCATCCCTCCACCTACCCCAGAAGCACACACACTCACCACATCTACTACCACCACCTCCCTGAGGGTAGGAATCTTCTCTTCTGCTGCTTGTCCTGAGATGGGTGTATCTGACTCTTCCTTTCTTCAGTTAAAAGAACCCACACATCTGAAGTATCTCCTAAGTAAGCACCAGTAAAACTAAGGACATTTAAATATATATATAATAAGGTCCAAGAATGTTTTAAAGCCTACAGTAACAGATTTTCATAGTATTCACTGAAATCTTTCTAAGTTCTTATTATCTCTTCCTTATTAAATCAACACTTAATTTTTCTCCTTATAGGAAATCCTACACAGCCTCTTCTCTCTTCTCTCCCATCTCTCATTTTTCATTGATGAGCCCAAATTATAATTCTTACAAGCACCATTAGATATAGTTTAAACTCCATTTGGGAGGTTTAGCAGGGTAAGGACAAGTGGCAATGGATTTCGATATCATCCAGTTAGTCTTTAAAAGGGGGGGGCGGGGGGGCGGGGGAGAGACCAGTGCTATGCTGTCAATATACTCCTGCTCCATGCAGGGAATTCTGATTCCTTTCTCAGAGAGGCAACTTAGGGAAATTGGGAATCACTATTTAATTCTGGCATAGTTACTGAGATTCACAATCTCTGTTGATCAATTAGCCTTCCCACGGGTAAGAAAGTGTAAGTAGATCCCAGGGGTGCAGGTTCCCATGGTGTTGGAATTTGCCTCCCACAGGAGCTGATTCAAAAAGCAATGGTTGCATATGCCCAAATGTACCAGAGACCTTTAACATTGTTTGTGTATGGGATATGCTCACTTTAATATAATGTAGTGGCCATTTTCTCTGTGTGCCAAATTAAAAAATAATATTTTAACCACATAAGTAAACATTTTAACTTCACGCAGAATTTTATTAAATTCTTGTCTTCTAGTTCTCATCATCCCTTCTCCTTTGGGTTATTCCATATGCTTGAATTGTTTAGACCTTGATTCTCATACTAAGATACAAGAATTTTCATACGCCCAACATTCAAAAGAAAAACCACTTGTTCCATGAAGATTGTATTACTTTGTTTGGTTACTGTCTTGAGCTATAAATATAAAAGTATGATTTATTGGGCAGTGGCACATAGGGTAGGCTTTGGCAGATGACAGGCTAGATTCAAATCCTGGCCCTCCACTTACTTCCTGGGTAACTTGAGTCAACTTACTCAAAGTAATTATCTAAACTTCAGTCTCTTGTTCAGTAAAAATAAGATATGGGTGGGGAATCAAACCTACCTTTCATGTTGTAAGAATTGTGACAATGTATTGTATTATATATCACAGTGCTTAAACTGTATTTAGAGTTTAGTAAATTGAAACTATTATTACAGGAAATATTAGCTTTGAAATTGGAAAAATAGTCCCTCAGAACAAAAAATAGGTAAGTAACTCCAGTGTCTGGGATCCTGGCCAAGTTTGACCAAAGTAAAATTGTGAAGTCCCTCTCCAACTATCTGTCTTTCCAACTTCAATATTTCCTTATTTAAAATCCACTCTATAAAGAAAACATTCTAAAATTGACTGAAGGTGAGGACAGCACAACTCTGTGATGAAAATGAGAGCCACTGAGTGTACACTTTGAATGGATTGTACAAAGCATGGGACTGTATAACCCAGGGAATCCTGTGGTAGAAGATGGAGAGTGGTTAACAGAACAAATATGAGAACATTCTCATGAACAATAACAAATATATAATACTAATATGGGGTGTTAATAATTGGGTGGGCTGGGGGAAAATTATACCAAATGTAAGATATAAGGTATAGTTAGTAGAAATATATTTTTTCCAGAGATTTATAGACTTTTTAATCGTTTTATCCTTTGGCAGATATGTATCTGTGCATTTTGGAGGATGAATACACACACAAATGTACATTATATATCTATTTTCATTTTGTGAGTATATAAAAATAATATTTACCCTTCCTTAGTGGAGAGGGCAGTATGTAAATATACAGTACAAACTGAGACCATTTTTTAAAATTTTATACAAATATATTTACATAGTTATGTAAGGAATTGTACATTGATTAGTTTATACATTATTACTAAATAGAAGAATTCTCAAAATATATATGTATATTTTAATATATTTTTGTGGTGTGTTGGTGAAGGGGTATTGGATGGGAATTTCACACATGTGCAGTATGTTTTACAAGTTCACAATTTATGTAATAAAAATATATTAAAATAGTAAGATTTAGCAATGGTCTTTCATAATTTGTAACAAATGTTCCAAAACAATGCAAGGTGTTGGTGGTGGGGAGATGTGTGAGAGCCTTGTAGAGTGACATGCATGTTTGTTTTGTAAGTTCATACTTTTTACTATATACTTATTGTCCATAAATGTTCATGTATGAATTATATGCTTCAACAAATACTTTTGAAATTGACTCTCAAATAAAGATCACTGGCAGTGTGTTGTAATAAGTTTTGGGTTTAGGGATGCAGAAACATGAATCAGATCATCATTCCAATTTGCTATGTGAACTTAGATAAATTACCTAAAATCTTTTAACATTTCATCATGAATAAATAGGACATATAACAATAATAACTATCCACAATGCTGCTGTAAAGATTAATGACAATTTGTAAAGGAACAGTTTTATAATGTTAAACAAATATCATCTATTTTAATTGGAATAAGAGGCGATTTACTCAGCCTGAAAATTACTGAGCCTAATTAAGGTTTTACCAAGGGTACCTTAACACTTTAATATGAAACATATATTTAAGTACATAGAATGAAATGACAGGGGAGGAATTTGAAGTATTCACTGTCTTCACAATTTAGCCTACAGCCTCTTGAACTTCCCGACACTATCTACAACAAGAATCTCTTTATATCCACTTCACCATTCTTGTTTATTTTTTCTTTTTTTTCAATATCACTTCCTATAGGCTCATTATCTTTATGTTCATTTCTTTTCTAGTATTTTGAATCTTGTATGGAAAACATATTGTCTGTGACACCAGTCAGCATTACTGAGACTCTTGGAACAGCTGATGAGATTTTGTTGCCTCTCTTTGCTCAGTTCTGCCCTAATGATTTTGCCTTTTTCTTCAAGTAGTTAAATAACATCCATGTTTGTGGTTTTACATGTTCTGTGAAGTACTTCTGTTTGTGATCTCTTTATTGTCTCCAAGAATCATATAAGGGTAACCACTTATATATGGTTCAAAGATTTTAGGTAATTTATCTAAGTTCACATAGCAAGAGACCTTAGAAATGGGCCCAGAGATGTGGAGGGCCATGAACAGGGACTTAGTTAATTAATAAAAGGGCAGAAGTGAGTTTATGCCCCAAGTCTCTGCCTTTTCCTAGTACCTTCCTCAGAGCCCCCTTCACATCCGTGTTCCTTAGGGTATAAATCAGAGAATTGAGCATGGGGGTAATAATATTACAAGAAAGTCAACAAACTTCCCTTTGTTCTGAAAATAACTGTGCCTGAGTTGGAGATATGTGTCTATGGCTGAACCATAAAAAAGGGAAACCACCAATAGGTGGGATCCACAAGTCCCAAAAGCCTTTCTGCCTCCAGCCATTGATCGACACTTAATGCTGCCTGAGCACAAGTACATAGGAGCTTAGAATTAGCACTGAAGAAAGCACCAAGATAATAGCTTGGACCACAAACATCTTGGACTCTGTAACTTTGTGTGTCCTCACAAGCTAGCTTCAGAAGCACAGGCATCTCACAGAAGTGGTCAGATGACAGAGGACACAGAAGAGCATGGCCATCAAAAACCATACTAAATCAAAGTGTTCATGAAGCCTCCTGCCCAGGAGGTGACAGCCAGTGTCTGCCATAGATGGGGATGCATAATGGCCATGTACTGGAGTTGTAAATAAACAGCAGCATAGTGGTCAAAGGCTATAATCACCAGGAGTACACACTCAGTGGAGCCCAGGACAGGGCAGATGAAGAGCTGGGCCACACACTCTCCATAGGTGATGGTCCATTCTGGTCCATGAAGGTTGCCTAGAAGCTGGAGAACAGTGCTGGTGGTGTAGCAGATGTCCAGGAAAGAAATGTGGCTGAGGAAGAAGTACATGAATGTGTGAAACTGAAGGTTCAGGCAAAAGACAATGATAATGGTGATGTTGTCAAAGAGAGTTAAGGAGTAGAAAATTAAAATAAAGACAGAAAGGATGGATTTTAATTGAAGCCAATCTGAGAAGCCCACCAAAATGAAGCCCTCTACAAAACTGGTGTTGAACTTTCCCATATCCTTTCATCTGTACAATTAGCAGAAGATAGTTTAATGCTTTATGAAGAACATGAATTAATTCGTTATTTCACAGGACTCCCTAAATACTCCTAAGTGATATATTTTGTAAATGTCATTATTCACTTCCATTCTGCCCACTTTTCTCATTTTCTTACTCTTCTCATCTTAGAGTGGAGATCACTGCATTAGGAATGATCTTGCCTTCATTCAAGTCCCAGTCCTAATGTCTGCTTATTTGGTGACTTCCGCCAAACTTCTCACTCTCATGGATCTGATGTTTCCTTATCTGAAAGTAGAGGTGATACATCACCTCCTCACAGCATTTGGTCAGGACCACATGCAGTAATGTGAAAACTGATTCTCGACATCTAAGGTATAAAAATGTTGCATTGTATTCTCTGTTGTTCTCTTTTACTTAATTTTGTATTCCTTTGCTCCTGTCTGAGCAGTGAGCTTCTCAGTGATGAGAACACAGTGAATACAAAAATAAATAGTAGTGTCTTCCTTTATGGTACATAAGGTGCTAAATTGTTACTTTTATTCATTTCACATAGTAGATGTTAAACACATTTTGTTGAATGAACAGTGAGAAGCTCCCTTAAAATCTCATGAAAACTCATTTCCTCCAAGAAACCTGCAGACTCACAATAATACACATTGACAAACTATGAAAGAGGGGTATGCATAAAAATTTGCATGTAATGGGGTCTACTTTTGTTTACCATTGTATCTCCATTTCCCATTGCACTGTTTGTTGAATAATAGGTTCTTAATAAATAATGTTGAATGAATTAGTTAATGCTTTCCCAAAGCTGACATCATGCCTGGTATACACATATATTCCAGAAACTTTTGTTTCCTGTGCAAAATTAAAGAATTAACACATCTTCAATAATGTTTCTCTTTTTTAACTTAGTTCTGCTCTATATTTTTGTCAAGGTTATTAATATTGACATAGAAATATGCTTAACATATTTGCAATTGAAATAAAGCTTCATATAGTTAATATGATCTGATGGTTCATTTTACATGTCATTTTGGCTGGGTTATTGTGTGTAGTTGTTTGGTCAAATATAGCCCAGATGTTGCTTTAAAGATATTTCATAACTTAGATTAGCATCTACAATCAGTTGACTTTAAGTAAAGGAGATTACCTTCCATAATGTGGGTGGGCCTCATCTAATCAGTTGGTCACTTTTAGAGCAAAGTACTGAGTGTAAAGAGAAAAACTTCTGCTTCAAGGCTACATCAACTCCCCTCACAATTTAAATCCTGCCAGCCTCCCATGTGATTTCAGATTCAAAACTGCACTATTACTCTTCTGAGAATTTCCCACCTTCCAACCTACACTACATATCTCAGGCTTGTCAGCCCCCCACAACCACATAAGCCAATTCCTTAAAATAAATCATATATCCTGTTGGTTCTATTTCTCTGGAGAACCATGAATGATAAAGATGATAAATGATAGAATCATAATCAAAAGGATCTCAACATGATGAAAAAGGAGTTTTATTCCAATAAGAAAAAATTCCATATGAAAATTGGACTGGGAAGCGACTGTGGCTCAATTGGTTGGGCTCCCATTTACCATATGGGAGGCCCCAGGTTTGATCCCCAGGGCTTCCTGGTGAAAGAGCACCCACACGGCGGGGTGAGCCCAGGATATCGTGCGGCATGGTGAGCAGGCACAACAAAGAAGACAAGCAGCCAGGGTGGGTGGGGGATAAATAATTTTTTAAAAAAAGAAAATTGGACTTGGCTTCAAAACCTCAGTTGAACAAATATAAGATGGAGGAGATGTAACTTGAGCATCATTCATTATAATATAGAGGACAAACATGACCTAGGAATGTACTGACCAAAACCTCAACACAAATCAAAAGTACCCACTTGAGTGCTGAATTTTATCAAATGCAAGCTCATGCAATGGAATGGATTTCATCCTCTTGTCTATTCCTCCAAGAAGTCTTCCTTGTTTTATCTTCAAATACTCTGATCTTACCTCTAATCTTTGTATCCTGGCTCTTATATATACAATGAACTTACCCTATTTTATCCATTGTTATTATAAGATTTGAGTTTGGGAAGGGATCTTCAAAATTATTTAAGCCACTCTCACACTTTATATAAAATAATTGAAAATCCAGTAATTATTCAACTATTTCCCTAATTTTTGCATTTGAAGAGTAAGAGATGCAGGTGAGAATAATGTGTATAAATGGGAAGGATGAATGGGTGGGTAGGTTGTGGAGAAAAAGGGACTCAATCAGTAATATAATGTTTTCTGCATGAAATCATTCATGAACTTAACATCTTTATGTCTTCAAACAGTGGACCCAAATGGTGAGGCCCAGGGCTAATAAAGGAATATTTCTAGAGTTTTTGAATTCTGACTGTGAAGTCAGAGTAGCCCACTGAGTCAGTACTCACCCCAGAGCTCCAGAAAAGAAAGCTACTACATTTACCTACCTCAATTCTATTGGTTACAAAGATGATCTGAGCCCTATTTGAAAGTTGACATCTAGAGATGTCCAGGGAAAGCATGGTCCTCTTTGGTACCACCTTCATCTGTGGAGTGGAGGACCTGGAACTCCTTACCTTGAGAACCCGTGATTGATTATGGTTCCTTTCCTCAGCAGGAGAGACTGGTGAGGCCTAGAACCCAGGAGCTGGTTTTTTCCTGCAATTCCAAAAGATCTGTCAACATTGGACCTAAATTACCTTGAGATAAAACCAGTGAGAACTGAGATCCAGCTGTCCCCCTAGAAGGAGTGTGAAGCTTCTAGTTTGCATCTTCTCCACCTAACCAGCCCCCTTTTGCACATGACCTGTCTGTACTATAGGCATTTGGGTTTGTAGCCCTGACTTCTTTTTTCAATTAAAAAAAATTTTTTTAACTTTATTTTTAAAGAAGTTTTAGATTACAGAAAAGTTATCCTGACAATATAGGGGATTCCCATATAGCTTACCCCCTCCCCCTTTCACATTTTTCCCTATTAATAATGTCTTACATTTTTGTGGTACATTTGTTACAATTGAACAAATATTGAAGCATTGCTACTAACCAAGGTTTACCCTTTGCACTGTACAATATTATTGTCTTTGAGAATATGTATAACGCTTGTATCCATCATTGCAATATCATGTAGAACAATTCCAATGCCCTAAAAATGGTTTACCCTTTGCACTGTACAATTTTATTGGTTTTGAGAACATGTATAACCCCTTGTATCCATCATCGCAATATCATGCAGAACAATTCCAATGCCCTAAAAATGCCCTATATTCCACCTCTTCTTCCCTAACCCTCCCCTCAGAACTTCTGGTAACCACTATCTTTACATGCAGACCTATGTACTTAAGAAGAGGACAAGAGGGAAAGGCTAGAAAATCTAGGACAATATGTTAGATTTGGAAGGAACATCTGAGGTCTTTACTTAATTCACATCTTCTCTGCACCAGGATCCATGGTGTCATCACAGCTCCTATTTAAAATTCCTGTCTTGAGAAGCCCATTACCTCCCAGGAAGTCGTTTTTCGTTTTGGACTCTTCTCACCTTTGGAAGTTGTTCCTTACGTTAAGCCAAATTAAGTCTCCCACAAGCTTCAGTGTATCAATATGTGTTCTTATCTTTGGAATCTCAAGGAAAAATTAAAACCTCTCAAATGTTGATGTCACAATCTTCTTTAATGTCAATGAATCACATTCTTCAAGTTCCTTCATAATATTTTAACATGAAAAATAATATTGAATTACCTCATACTTTTTATAACAATTGGATTGAAAATGTACTGGTAACTAGAACATTGATAAAAACTACAAAAGCAAATTATTTTGGCTACCTCTATCCCTCAATATTCATTCAATGGAAATAGTCTTTTCCCTTGCTTGGGATGAAACCTAAGCAGGCTTCACAAATTTTTTTCATACCTTGCCTGGGGAAATCCTTGAAGTTCAAGGCTATCACAGGGTATAAGCAACTTGCATTTGCTCTTCCAGCCCACCTTATCTGTTAATAGTAGCCAAAGGATCAAGTGCTTAAAGGGGTCCTTTGTATGCCTTCCTTTCCCCCTTAGGGGTAATGAGACTCCCAGCACAGATTTCTCAAATATAGTTCTATTTATATATCGTCTCTGTATTTCTATGCACCAATCCTTTTATAAACTTGAAATGAATGAAGGATTTTACAAGTCACCTACTTTGGACTTCTGGTCAACGAAGATGGCAGTGTAAATATTTGAGGATGCCATTCCTTCACAGATCTTTGAACAACCAACAAAAATTGGCAGAAACATCTTCCTCAAAACTCCAAAAAACAGTTAAAAAATTGCAGTATCTAAGCAAGTGATGAGTCAACAAAATGTGGCTGGGAAAACAGTAGATGAAGCTCCTTGCTAATCCCTCTCCCCCACCACATTGCCAACATGGTGTGGAGCCAGCCTGCACTCCCATTGTGGGTCTCTGGCCCTGTTCCAGAGGGAGCAGAGTACCCTCTATGAGCATAATGGGATACCTATATGCCACTGCCAATCTATGAGAGGGAAGCCTGAAGTACTGAATCAGGAAACTTGTCTCAGCAAACAGTAATTATCCTACAGTCAGAGAATCATCTAAAGCATTGTAGGAAATAATTAAGTTACAGAAGACTGGAGCAAATGATTACCTGAATGGAGTCATAAAATAGAACCCCAAGCAGGAGACAACGGAAATTCAAATTCCTATAAAAAGCAAGCACAAGCCCAAGACAAGAAGCACACTGCTCTGAAATTAAAATAAGATAGATAAGATGCAGAGAACCCTGTGCTTTCCTAGCACCTCAGGTTGATTTTCTTGATAAGAAGAGTTAGCTCTGAAGGAGAACACCAGCCAAAGTGATCCAATTTGAAAAGACTGTGAAAGTTGCTGTTTGCATTGGTTTTCTTGTTTTTGTTAGCTCCTGATTGTCAAGGAAATCCCCATCATATCACTGGCTGGATACCTACTTTAGAAACAGACACCTCAGAGAATAAATCCCAGAGTTAACACTAAAAAATATTAAAATATTCAGTGTGCAAAAAATGAACACAAAACAAAGAAATTGGAAATGTAACCCATCAAAAAGGACAAGGTAAATATCCAGAAAACATAAAGTGGGCCAGATTTTGACATACCAGAAAAAGATTTTTAAAAAATGATCCTGGGGTGTTCCAGTAGTGGAAAGAGAGAGAGGGCTGCCTCCCAAGAGCAGATGCCATCTTTGCTGCTGGAATTGGAGTTGCTGTGGTGTATGAGTGTGCCTGGCTCGATCCCCTCTCCTGCCACCACCGTGGGCTGCAGGCTGAGTGCTGAAGACAAGGCAGCAGTGGAAAGGAACAAGGTGATCAACCAAAATGGCAAAAGGATGGGTAGAAAGCAGACAAAGAAATGAAGCTGCTGCTGCTTAGTGCTGGAGAATCTGATAAAATCCCCATCGTGGGGATTGTGGGAAGATGGCAATGGACTAACATGTAGAGCCCAATTCTCTCATCAAAACAATAGGAAAAGAGACAAAAGCTGTATAAGAAACCTGCTTTGGGGTTCAACAGACCAGAACAAGGATATACAACTCCCAATAGAGCGAGGAACAGACAGACGAAGAAGCTCAGATGAAAAACATGAGTTACTGAACCCTGCAGTGGCACAGAAGGGCTCCTTGACCCCATCGCAATATATTAAGCTGGCATAAAACACCTGGCTCACTGCAGCTGAGTGGGGAAAAGACATCTTGCTCCCTGTCAGCTGTTTCAAGGGAGAAGGGAGTGGGTGTTGGAGAGGCTTTTCTTCAGGGAATTCAGGCAGCAGAGCCTGTTTTGAATCTCTGCTCTGGAGATTTAACACAGGAACACAGGACAGGAAAGACTGAAGGTGCACTGATGAGTGCCATCTATGGGCTGATCTGGAAATTGCATGAGGGAAAAAAACTGTTCTCAGTTCTCTCTGTATCCTTAACTCTGTGAGAAAAACTGTGCCACACTAGTGATTCCCTGGCCCAATTTTTTTTAAATTACTTTTTTAAAGGAAGCTTTAGATTACATAAATATTACATAAAAACTATCAGATATTCCCATATGCCACACTCCCTCCCCTTCCTGCATTTTCCTACATTTACAACATCCTTCATTAGTGTGGTACATTAGTTAAATTTGATGAACACATGTTGAAGCAATGCTACTAACCATAGGCTATAGTTTAAATTATAGGCTTCACTCTGTCACACACAATTTTGTACGAAATGACAAAATATATAATATACTGTATATAGCATTGCAATGTCTTGCAGGACAATTCTAATGTCCCGAAAATGTCCCCATATTGCACCTTTTCTTCCCTCTCCCTTCCCTCAGAACCTCTGTGGCCACTGCATTTATATCAATGATAAAATTCTTCCATTGCTAGAATAATAGTGTCTATAGTAGAATAATAATAAGTGTACTTTACTCCATAGATCATTTCCCAAGCTTGATGATTTGGGGATGGTGATGCCCTCTCTGCCTATAATTGAGAGGGGGCTTAGATCCCATGGGTCAGGTGGATCAAACTATCATGCTTGCAGTTGCAGACACTCTATATTCTTTGTGATGGGTGTTGTCCATCACCATCTCCTTGTTAGTTGTCCTGGGTGAGTCCAAAGAACTGGAGAGTAGATGTTGCAACTCTTCTGAGATTCAGGCCTCAACTGACACATGGATGGACCAAAGATTTAAGTCTCTGGACATATATTTATCAAGTATAGTGTTAATTATAGGTTCATATAAAAGAGACAAGGGAGCCATGTGTAGGGAAACTATAAATGAGTTTAACTCTGTTATATTTGGGAGCATGAATTACAAAGTAAGGACTATTGACAGTGAGCTGAATTCCTGAGGTGTATGTCTTGCTTATAGTGTCTACATGTCTCTAGAGTCCTCAGGACCCCCATTATTGAGGATTGATTACTGTGGCAATCAATGAGATCCTGCTGAGACATGCATAAGTATAACCTCTGGAATGACCTCTCGACTCACTTTGAAATCCCTTGGCTGTAAAATCTCATTTGTATTAACCATTTCCATTTTTGATCAAGATCTTTTTTCAGATGCATCACTAGTCAACGCTGGTTAATAATCCCTCAGTGCCAAGGAGGCTCATCCCTGGGAACGTGTCCCATGCCGTGGGGAAGGTAGTGCATTTATATGCTGAGTTTGGCTTAGGTAGAGGCTACATTTGAGCAAAAAGAAGGCTTTCAGGAGGTAACTCTGAGGCAAAATATAATACTAGGGTAACTTTCAATTTCACAAGAAAAGGTTCATAAGTGCAATCACCAATGTCAAAGGCCAGGCGTAATGGTCTGTCTTAACTTCACTAAGCACTGTTCTTGCACTCGGAGGATTCTTGCTGTCCTGTTAGATAATGTAGCATAACTCCCCAGGATGGGAAGTCAACATTCCTTTGGTTATTGTAGGAATCTCCAAACCAAGAAAATCCTGGCCCAATTTTTGTAACTTAAACCAGGCAATTTTAAAGAACTAGAATAAGTTGAACCAAATATCAAAGAAGAGCTGGGAAAAAAGACAATGATAGGAAAGAAACATAAATTGGCCATCAGAGTAAGTTCACCAATTCATATGCCTAGACAACAGGAAAAAATTACAAGCCATACTAGGAGACAAGAAGAGATGGCTTGCCAAAGGAACAAACCAAATATCTTGCACAGATATAGAATTTAAGACAATTAATCAATGATAACCACACAACTCTCCTAAATCACTTCAAAGAAAATAAAGAAAATATGACTAAAGAAATAAAGGATATTAAGAAGACACATGGTGAGCCTAAAGAACAATTTGAAAGACTGCAATGAAAAGTAGCAAATGTCATGAGAATAAAAGACACGATGGATGAGATTAAAAACACTTTAGAGCCACATAAGAGCTGATTTGAATTGACTGAAGACAGAATTAGTGATTTTGAAGACAGACATCTCAACTGGAAAAGAAAGA
This sequence comes from Tolypeutes matacus, assembly GCA_026826555.1. Lineage (NCBI taxonomy): Eukaryota > Metazoa > Chordata > Mammalia > Cingulata > Chlamyphoridae > Tolypeutes > Tolypeutes matacus. The sequence goes on from JAKSZT010037276.1 coordinate 220,717, forward strand.
GAAGACAATGGGAAAAATGGAACAGAGTCTCAGAGACTTGAATGACAATGTAAAATGCACAAACATTTGTATTATTGATATCCCAGAATGAGAATTGAGTGGAAAAAGTGCAGAAAGAATATTTGAGGAAATAATGAATGAAAACTTCCCAAGCCTTATGAAGGACACCAAAAAGGTCGACGCACCCCAAACAAAATAAATCTCAAAGACCTACACTGAGACACTTACTAGTCAGAATGACAAATATCAAAAATAAAGAGATGATTCTGAAACTGGCAAGAGGAAAGTAAAGCATCACATACAAGGGAAAATTGATAGGATTAAGTGCTGACTTCTCATCAGAAAGCACAGAAGAGAGAAGAAAATGTTATGATATATTTTAGTTACTGAAAGAGAAAAACTACCAAGGCAAGAGTTCTGTATCTGGCAAAATTGACCTTCAAAAATGAGGGTGAGTTCTAAGTCTTCACAGACAAACATATCTGATAATATATATTACCAAAAGACCAGAATTACAAGAGATACTAAAGGGAGTGCTGAAAGGAAAAAACAAGGGCAAGAGATTTGGAGAAGAGTGTAGAAATGAAAATTCTTATTAGAAAGGATAAACTAAAGGGTAAGAAGAAAGACAATAGAACAATGTGACAACAGAGAGCCAAACACAAAATGAATGAAGTAATGCCTCTAAAGTAATTGAATGTTAATGGATTGAACTCCCCAGTCAAAAGATATGTTGGGTCACAAGACAAGTCTCAATAAATTTAAAAATATTGAAATTATACAATACCCTTTCTTTGAGCATAATGGAATGAAGCTGGAAAATGATAATGGACAGAAAAAGGGAAAATTCATAAATATATGAGATTAAACTACACACTCTTTAACAATCAGTGGTTCAAAGAAGAAATTTCAAGAGAATTCAGCAAATATCTTGAGATGAATGAAAATGAGAACACAACATATCAAAACCCATGGGACACTGCAATAGCAGTGCTGGGATGGATAATTATAGCCATCAATGTTTACATTTAAAAAGATGAAAGATCTAAAATTGATCTAAATGCACACCTGTAGGAACTAGAAAAAGAACAGCCAATTAATCCCAAACGAAGATGAAGGAAAGAAAAAAAGATCAGAGCAGATATTAATGAAATTGTACACACACACACACAAAATAGAAAGTATCAAAAACACCAAAAGTTGATTCTTTGAGAAGATCAACAAAATTGACAAACCCTTAGCAAGACTGACAAAGAGAAAAAGAGAGAGGATGCAAATTAATAAAGTCAGAAAAGAGAGGACAGACATTACCACTAACCCCGCAGAAATAAGAGAGATCATAAGAGGATACTTTGAGCAATTGTATGCAAAAAAAAGTAGAGAATGTGGAGGATATGGACAAATACCTAGAAAACACAATCCACCTATACTGACCCTAGAAGAAGCAGAAGATCTCAAGAAACTAATCACAAGTGAAATGATTGAAACAGTCATCAAAAACCTCCAAAAGATGAAAAGCCCAGGACCAGATGGCTTCACAAGGAATTTTACCAATCATTTAAAGACGATGTTATACTAATTTTGCTCAAGCTCCTCCAAAAATTTGACCAGGAAAGCATTCTACCAAACTGACTCTATGAAGCCAACATTGCCCTAATACTAAAACCAGATAAAGATACTACAAAAAAATTAATGAGCAATATCTTTAATGAATTTACATACAAAAATCCTCAACAAAATACTTGCAAACAGAAACCAAAAGCACATTAAAGCACATACATCACTATCAACTGGGTTTCATCCCAAGTATACAAGAATATCAATTAGTGTAATAAACCACACTGATAAATTGAAGAAGAAAAATCACATAATCCTCTCAATTGATGCAGAAAATGTATTGGACAAAATACAACACCCTTTCTTGATAAAAACTCTCCAAAAGATAGGAATAGAAGAAAGCATTCTCAAAATGGTAAGGTGCATATATGAAAAACCTACAGCTAGCATTGTACTCAATAGTAAAAGATTGAAAACTTTCCCACCAAGATCAGGAACAAGACAAGGATGCCCACTGTCACCACTGTTATTCAATATTGTGCTAGACGTTCTAGTTAGAGTAGTTAGGCTAGATAAAGAAATAAAAGGCACCCAAATAGAAAAGGAAGAAGTGAAACTTTCACTATTCACTGATGATAAGAACCTATATCTAGAATTCTTTCTATTTTTAATGATTTTTCACTTGTATTACTTAGTTTCCTAGCCTTTGCACCATTCCTCTTCTACCTTTTTTATTATTGTTAATATTCTTCTTTTTCTCTCCATATCTCTTTCCTTTTCTCTGGTCCTAATATTTTTATTCCAAAAGAACAGAGACCACTGCAAGTATATGAATAAGAGGAATGAAATATCAAAAAGTAACCTTACCACACACACAAAAACAACAGAATAAAGCCCTACAGTAGACAGAGAAGATAACCAACCAAATAAGCACATCAAGATACAAAGATGCTTATACACCAGAAAAAAAAAAAAATTTCAAGCTATACTAAGAAACAGGAAGACATGGCCCAGTCTAATGAACAAACTAAGAAACAGGAGGAGATGGAGAATGTGGAATAACTAATCAAGGATGTCCAAATAAATACCATGAATCAACTTAATGAAATGAAGGAAGAGATAAAAGATATTAAGAGGAAACTGGGACAACATACTGTAGAAATTGTAAACATACATAAAAAGATAACGGACCTGATGGTGATTAATGGCACAATGCAAGAAATCAAAAATTCACTGGAAGCACATAATAGCAGATTTGAACAGGTTGAGGAAAGAACCAGTGATACAGAAGACAGTACAGCTGAAATCACACAGATAGTAGAACAGATAGATAAAAAGATAGAAAAAATCCAGCCAGGATTTAGTGATTTGAATGACAACACAAAACACACAAATATATGCATTATAGGCATCCCAGAGGGAGAAGAGAAGAGAAAGGGAGCAGAAGGATTATTGGAGGAAATAATGGCTAAAAATTTCTCAACTCTGTTGAGGGACATGGGCATACATGTCCAGGAAGTGCAGTGCACACAAAACAGTATAAATCCTAAAAGGCCTACTCCAAGATATATACTTGTCAAATTGTCCAAAGGTCAGGACAAAGACAGAATACTGAGCATTAATGGATTAAATTCTCCCTTCAAGAGACACAGATTGGCAGAATGGATAAGGAAATATGACCCATCTATATGCTGTCTATAAGAAACCCACCTTAGACCCAGGGATGCAAGCAGGCTGAAAGTGAACGGTTGGAAAAAATTTTACATGCAATCAATAACCAAAAAAAAAAAGGGTGGGAATAACTATACTAATATTGGACAAAAGAGACTTTAAATGCAAACTATTGTAAGAGACAAAGACCTTATATATTAATAAAAGCAGTAATCTTTGAAGAAGAGGAACAATTGTAAGCATTTATGCATCAAACCAGGGTGCCTCAAAATATATGAAGCAAACATTGGAAAAATTCAGTGGAGAAATAGATGCCTGTGCAATTATTGTGGGGGACTTTAATACACCATAACCATTATGAGATAGAACATCTTGACAAAGGATGAGTAAAGAAACAGAGACCTTGAATAAAACATTATAAGTTCTGGACCTAATAGACATATACAGAACATTACACCCAAATACAGTGGGATATACATTCTTCTCAAGTGCACATGAATCATTCTCCAAGATAGACCACATGCTAGGCCACAGAACAACTCTCAATGAATTCAGAAAGATTGAAATTATACAAAGTAATTTCTCTGACCAAAATGGAATGAAGCTGGAAATCAGTAAGGGACAGAGACGCAGATTAGGCATGAAGATATGGAAATTAAACAACAGCTCTTAGACAATCAGTGGGTCAAGGAGGAAATTGCAAAATAAATCAGTAATAGTTGAAATGAATGAAAATGAAATGAAAATGAAAATGAATGAAAATGAAAACACAATGTATCAAAAGCTATGGAAATCAGCAAAAGCAGAGCTGAGAGAGAAAGTCATAGTCAAAATACCTACATTTAAAAAGAAGAAAGAGCTAAAATCATAGACATAATTATGCACCTGGAGGAATTTAAAAAGAACAACACACTAACCCCAAAGGAAGTAGTAAGAAGGAAATAAGGATTAGAGCAGAGCTAAATAAAATTGAAAATAAGAAAAGACTAGAAAAAATAAGGAGAACCAAAAGTTGGTTCTTTGTGAAGATTAACTAAATTGACAAACCCTTAGCTAGACTAACAAAGAAAAAAAGAGAGAAGATGCAAATACATAAAGTAAGAAATGAAGAAGTGGTTATCACCACTGACCCCACTGAAATAAAAGGATCATAAAAAAATAAAAATAAAGAGTATCATAAGAGGATACTTTGAAAATTTTTATGCCAATAAGATGAATAATTTAGAGGAAATGAACAAATTCCTAGAAACACACAAGCAGCCTACAATGATGAAAAAGAAACTGGTGAACACAACAGACCATTCACAAGTAATGAGATAGAATTGGTCATCAAATCCTCCCAACTAGGAAGAGCCCAGGATAAGATGACTTCAAAGGTGAATTCTACCAAGAATTCTGGAAACAACTAACATCAATCCTGCTTAAATTCTTCCAAAAAAAGAAGTGAAGGGGACATTTCCTAACTCATTCTTTATGCCAACATCACCCTAATACCAAAACCAAAGAAACATGCCAAAAGAAAGGAAAACTATAGACATATCTCTAATGAAACTAAATGCTAAAATCCTCAACAAAATAATTGATGATCATATTCAACATCACATCAAACAAATTATACACCTTGACCAAGTGGGTTTCATCCCTGGTATGCAAGGATGGCTCAACATAAGAAAATCAATCAGTGTAATACACAACATAAACAGATCAAAATAAAAAAACTTACATGATCTTCTCTATAGATGCAGAAAATGCATTTGACTAAACACAGCACCTTTTCCAGATACAAACACTGCAAAATATAGGAAAGAAGGAAATTTCATCAACATGATAATGCATATTTATGAAAAACCCACAGCTAGCATCATATTCAATGGTAAAATCCTAAAAGCTTTCCCTCTAAGTTTGGGAACAAGGCAAGAATGTCCAATTTCACCACTTTTATTTAACACTGTGTTAGAAGTATTTGCTTGAGCACTTAGGCAAGAAAAAGATATCAAAGTCATTCAATTAGAAAGGGAGAAGTAAACATTTCACTATTTGCAGACAACAGGATCCTATACATATAAAGCCCTGAGAAATCTACAACAGAGCATCAAGAGCTTATTAATGAGTGCAGTAATGTGCCAAGTTATAAGATCAATGCACAAAAATCAATAGCATTTCTGTACACCAATAATGATCAATCTGAGGGGAAATCAAGAAAAAAATCTTATTTACAATAACAAATAAAAGAATCAAATACCTAGGAATAAATTTAACTAAGGAAGTAAAAGACTTATATGTAGAAAATTATACAACACTGTTAAAGGAATACAAAGAAGACCTAAATAAATGGAAGAATATTCACTGTTCATGGACAGGAAGACAAAACATCATTAGGATGTCTACAATACCCAAAATGATTTACAGATTCAATGCAATCCCAATAAAATCACCACAGCATTTTTTTAAATTAAATTGGTAAAGCTAACTATGAAATTTATTTGGAAGAGCAAGTGGCCATGAAGAACCAAAGATATATTGGAAAAGAAAATGAAATCGGAGGAATCACACTACCTGACTTTAAAACATACTACAAGTCTGCAGTGGTCAAAACTGCGTAAGACTGGCACAAGGATAGACATACTGACCAATGGAACTGAATTGAGAGTTCTGATATAGATCCTCACAAATACAGTCACCTGATATTCAACAAGGCAACCAAGCTCATTCAATAGCATCTTCAACAAATGTTGCTTAGAGAACTGGATATCCATATCCAAAAGAATGGGAGAGGAATACCACCTTCCACATTATATAAAAATTAACTCAAAATGGATCAAAGAAATAAATATAAAAGCCAATACCATAAATCTCCTAGAAGATTATGCAGGGATGCATCTACAGGATCTTGTATTAGGAAATGGTTTCATGAACTTTACACCCAAAGCACGAGCAACAAAAAGAAAAATAGATAAATGGGACGTCCTCAAATTTAAAAAATTTGCACCTCAAAGCAGTTTGTCAAGAAAGTGAAATGGCAGTCAACTCAATTGGAGAAAATATTTGGCAAACTTATATCTGATCAGGACCTAATATGCAGTATAAATAAAGAAATCCAAATCTTGAAAATAAAAAGACAACCCATTTTAAAAATGGGCAAGTGATTTGAATAGACATTTCTCCAAAGAAGAAATACAAATGGCTAAAAAGCACATGAAAATTTGCTCAACATCACTAGCTATTAGGGAAATGCAAATTAAAGCCACAATGAGATATCAGAGGACTACAAGATTTGGAGAGGATGTGGAAGAATGAGAACACTTATGACCGCTGGTGGGAATGTACAAGGGTGCAGCCATTTTGGAGGACAGTTTGGCGGTTCCTCAGAAAGCTATCTATTGAACTGCCATATAATCCAGCAATCCCACTGCTGGGTATATACCTGGAAGAATAGAAAGCAGGGACATGAACAGATATATGCACACCAATGTTCATAGCGGCATTATTCATTATTACCAAAAGTTGGAAACAACCCAAATGTCCATCAACAGATGAATGGATAAACACATTGTGTTACATACATACAATGGAATATTACTCAGCTGTAAGAAGGAACACAGTATTAACACTGGATAACATGGATAAATCTTGAAGACATTATTTTGGGTGAAGCAAGCCAGGCACTGAAAGACAAATATTACATGACCTCACTGATGTGAATTAAGCAAATCAAGCAGACGCACAGAGCTAGAGTCTGGAAGTTATGTTTAAAGGAGACAGAGAGGGAGAAGAAGGTTGTGAGTCAATGCCCCTGTATTAGTCAGCCAAAGGGGTCCTGATGCAAAATACCAGAAATTGGTTGGCTTTTATAAAAGGTATTTATTTGGGGTAGAAGCCCACAGTTACCAGGACATAAAGCATAAGTTACTTCCCTCACCAAAATTTATTGCCACGTGTTGGAGCAAGATGACTGCCCACATCTGCGAGGGCTCAGGCTTCCTGGGTTCCTCTCTTCCTGGGGCCTACTTGTCTCAGGGCTCAGCTCCTCTGCTATCTCCACAAGGTCAGCTGTAGACTCTGAGGCTCTCTAGGCTTTGCCTCTTTCCACAAGGCCAGCTGTGAACTGTCTAGCCAACAGCTTGTCTCTTTTCCCAGAGCCTTCTCTCCTTCCTCATGACCAAGCTCCTCTGTGTGCTTACTTCCCCGGACTCCAACATCAGAACTCCAACTAACTCCTCTGTTCTGCCATGCAGTTTTATCTCTGAGTCCTACTACCATGGCTCAATCAAAGCCCTAATCATAATTTAATCACTCCCAGAGGAACAGACCAGTTTACAAGCATAATCCAACATCTATTTTGGAATTCATAACTATATCAAACTGCCACAACCCATATGGGCAAAATCTATGATTAAGTGGAAGGGTGTAGGTGGACAGTGGATCATCATGACAGTGGTGCAGTGATGCTATTGGGTTGGACAGTGCTGGTTTGTGAGAAGGGGTGGGTGGGGAGGGTGGGTTAGACTGTCCATGAAATGGGGTGGGGGTGGGGCTTGGGAGATGGAGCAGGTGAACTGTGCTGATTTGCAGATATGTGGTTGAAACCTCAATGTTCAGAATGTTCTTTGGGCAAGTGTGGCAGAGGAAGGTTACTGGTTTAAGGTGTTAGATGTGGGGGACACACAGGACAGGGCATGCCTAGGGCAGGCTTATAGGGAGTATGTAGTGTTCATCTTGTCATAGTGTGTTGTATAAGGGTGTGGAGACTCACATAATGAGCAGGAAGGTGTTGGACTCCCATCCTGGGGAGTCCTGTTATTATCTCAAATAGAGGGGCGGGAGTCTCTTGAGAACATAGTCAGTGCCTAATAGGTGACGACAGGCCAGTATGTCAAGCCCTCAGTGTTGTTGCAAGTAACTATGAATCTGGTTCTTCAATTAGTTCATCTTGGTGATTACTGTGGGTCCTGAGGGAAGAGGGAAGGAGGAATAGAATAGATGGAACATGGGACATTTTTGGGATGATGGAATTGTTCTACATGGTCTTGCAAGGATGGATACAGACCACGTCAAACTTCATCAAAATTTATAAAACTCTACGGTCCAAAATGTAAACCACAATGTAAATCATTCACCATGTTTCAATATTTGTACATCAATTGTAACAAATGTACCATCCGCATATAAAGTGCTATTAATAGGGAAAGGGGAAAGGGGAGAGAATGTTGGGTAAATGGGAATCACCTATACTCTGTACATGACTTTTCTTAACCTAAAGCTTCTTTGAAGACAAAAAGAAAAAATAAGACACTGGGTGAATAAATGGAAGGAAATATCACTGTACATACAAGACAACAGATCTTACAGTGCTGAAGGACAATGTCAAAAAATTTTTTTAGTTTTACATTTTTATTATCTCAAACTTTTTAAATGTTTTTGTATTTTATAAACTATCATGATATCATTTTCCTATTAATTGTATTTGATTATTTTTTTTGGCTTAAATTTTGAAGAAGTTTTGGAGCACAGAAGGGTTACAACAGTGGCAGGGGAGGGTCATTGGTACAGGGTGTCAGAGATGGGGGATGGATGGGAGGAGGTTCACCTGACTTCCAGTTGTTCTACTGTAGACTTGTGATCCTAGCAGTGGAAGAACTTTTATCATGGATGTGGAGGCAGTGGCCACTGAAGGTTCTGAGGGGAGGGAGAGGGGAAAATGGGGGTAATTTGGGGACATTTCTGGGACTTGGGAATTATTCTGAATGACATTGCAATGACAGATACAGGCCATTGAATATCTTGTAATAACTTGCAAAAATGTGCAGAAGGGAGAGTAAACTACAATGTAAACTATAATCCACAATAAGTGGCAATGCTCCAAGATATGTTCATCAATTGTGACAAATGTACCACACTAACGAATGATGTTGTTGACATAGGAAAATGTGGGGGGTTAGGGAGCGGGGCATATGGGAATCCCCTATAATTTTTGTGTAACATTTATGTAATCAAAGTTTCTTTTAAAAATAAAAAAAGTATATTAAAAAATAGTCTTTAAAAAAAGAGGAAGACTGAACACTTGCAGATGTCATCCACACGTGGCAATAGACTTTGGTGAGGGAAGTAACTTACACTTCATGGCCTGGTAATTGTAAGTTATACCCCAAATAATCACCCTTTATAAAAGCCAATAGATTTGGGGTATTTTGCATAAGCACCCATTTGGCTGACTAATACAGGATCTAAACCCCTTCTCAATTAGAGATGGAGTGGGCATCACCATCCCAGAATCCTCAGGATTGGGGAATGAACAATGGACTAGAATAGACTTGCTGTTATTCTACTATAGAATTATTGTGATTCTACCAATGGAAGAATTTTTATCATTGAGGAGATCATTATGATGTTATTACAATAGTCTAAGTGAAATATAATGGTGGGTTAGACCTGGGGTTACTGATGGATGTGACATCAAGTTGTTATATTCTGGAAGGAATCTTTAAAGGAAGTGCTTTGATGATGGTTTGGATATGTGGTGTTGAGGTGTTTAGTCTGAGTAACTAAAAGAATAGTTGCCATCAACTGAGATTCAGGAGGACTGGTGTTGGAAATGAGAATCAAGAATCTGGGTTTTGGACTTATAAAGATGAGATGCATATTAGGTCTATCCAAGTGGAGTTAATCAGTACAAAGTTGGATATATGAGCCAGTATTTCAAGAAAGGAAATTGGATGGTACATACAAATTTGGGGTTCATCAGTTTGGCAGTTTGATATTATGAATCCCCAAAAAGAGAAAAATAATATTTGTAAACTGGTCTGTTCTTCTAGGTGTGATGCCCTTTGATTGTAATAATTCAGTGAGAGGCCTCTGATTAAGTTTCCTTGATAAAATCAATTAATGGCTTCTGATTGGGCTATGTCAGTAAGGTGTTACTTGGCTTGAGTCCTCACCTTCTTTGTCCTATATAAATGGGCACCCATTCAAGAAGACACACAAAAGTTAAATGGCAGAGGACAGAACTTGGTCCTTTTGGTCCTACCATTTGACAGAAAGGAAAGTCTCAAACAGCTAAAGCCTCAGAGAGAAGAACCATTAGCCTGATAGTTTGCAGCAGAAGAGAAGAGAGCATCAGAGCAGCTGAGAAGGCCTGGAATGAAATGAGCCCCATGGCAGCCTACAGCTGAGATCAGAAGAAGCTGCGACCACAGAATCTTAAGAGGAAGACAGAAGGAGGGATGACACAGAGATCGGGTACCATCTTGCTTCGACATGCGGCAACAGTCTTGGGTGAGAAAGCAACATTGAGTTGGACTCTTTAGAGCCTTGTTACTATAAGATTTTACCCACCTTATAAGCACCTAAAACAAAAATAGTGATTAAAAGAATCAAATATTTAGGAATAATCTTAACCAAGGACATAAAGGATCTACAAAACATTGCTAAAAGAAACTGAAGAAGACTTAAATAAATGAAAGGACATTCCATGTTCATGGACTAAAAGACTAAATATTTTTAAAATGTCAATTCTACCCAAACTGATTTACAGTTTCAAAGCAATCCAAATAAAAATCCCAACAGTCTATTTTTGCAGAAACTGAAAAGGAAATTATCAATTTCTTTGGGAGGGTAAGGAGCTCCAATTAGCCAAAAACATTTTTAAAAAGAATGAAGTTGGAGGACTCTCACTTCCAGAATTTAAAGCATATTACTTAGCTACAGTGGTAAAAACAGGAGTAGTGGCATAAAGACAGACATTGACCAATGGAACTGAATTGAGAACTCAGAAATGGACCCTCACATATAAAGGTCAAGTGATTTTTGACAAGGCTGTCAAGCCCTCCCAGCTGGTCCAGAACAGACTATTCAACAGATGGTGCTAGGAGAACTGGATAACCATATCCAAAAGAACTGTAAGTTCTACCCCAAATAAATCACCTTTTAAAAAACCACCCGGGGAAGCAGATGTAGCTCAAGTGATATATCTCCCGTCTACCATATAGGAGGTCCAGGGTTCAATTTCCAGGGCCTCCTGGTGAAAAGGAAACTGGCTTGCATGGCGTGCTGACCTGAATGGCGAGTTGGCCCATGCAGAGTGGTGGCCCGTGCAGAGAGCTGACACAGGAAGATGATGCAACAAAAAGACACACAAAAGAGAGACAATAAGAGATGAAACAGACCAGGGAGATGAGGTGGCACAAGAGATTCAGGAGCCTCTCTCCATTCTGTAAGGTCCCAGAATCAGTTCCTGGTGCCGCCTAGAGAAGGCAAGCAGACACAGAAGAACAACAGAGAGCAGACAGTGAGTGCAAAACAATGAGACGGGGAGAGGAGGGGAATAAATTAAAAAAAAAAAAAAAACAGATTTCTGATATTTTTCATCAGCACCCCTTAGGCTGACTAATACAGCCCTTAACTGAAGAAATTTAATCAAAAGATCCCACCTCAATAGGTTTACATGCCATAGGAATGGATTAGCCCTAAGACATGATTTTCTAAGGTCCCCAATAGCTCAGACTGCCCACACTACCCTCTAGACCTCAGAAATACATGTTCTTTCCATATGCAAAATGCATTCATTCCACCACAATATTTCAAAATCATTTTAGTAACAGTTTTAAGTACAAAATCTCATCAAAATCAGTTATATGCATAGAGTCTATCCTGGGGCAAAAATTCCCCTCTGACTGTGGAACTGTGAAACTTAAAAATAAGTTAACTGCCTCCATTATACAAAGGAAGGACAGTCATAGAATAAGCATTCCCATTACCATAGGGAGAAATCGGAAGGGAAACAGGGTCACTGTTCTCAAATAGTTCTGAAAACCTGCAGGGCATACTCCATTAGGTTTCAAAGTCTGAGAGTCACCTCTAGAATCATAGTTTCTTAGGTTTGAATAGTTTCTATGGTTCTATCTTCAGTTACTAACCCTCTTGTTTAGTATCTAATCTGATGTTTCTTCCAATCAGTTCATGTTTATTTCAGATACTAAGTTGTTAGAGTTCAATTTCTATTTTTTATTCCTTCAATTTCTGCACTCATTTTTTTTCATCTTTTCATTTAATTCCTTGAATATATATACAATAGCTCTTTTAAAGTCTTTCCTAAATTCATCATCTTTCTCTTTTCTGTGACTTTTTCTATTCACAACTATTTCTCCTGGTTATGGTTAATAGGTTTTTAAGTTCTTGACATGTCTAATAATGTTTAATTGGATATGGACATTGCCAATATTATGTTGTCAAAAGCTGAGAGTTTTTTGTCTTCCTTTAAAGCATATTGCACTTTGTTCTATCATTCAGTTAAGTTACTTGAGGATGAGCTTGGTGCTTTTGAGATTTGGTTTTAAGCTCTGCTAGTTTTTAGTTTTACAGTAGCTTTTACTGTATATTATTTTAATTCTAAAATTTAAATATGGCACTTGGGAGGCCTCTACTGAATGCAAGGATATTCAACGAGCACTTGCAAATCTGACTTGTCAGAACTCAGACACCTCCCAGTTCTGTGTGAGCTCTGGAAATTGTCCAGTTTACAGATCTTACAGATCTTTTCTTTTGCTTAGCCTTGTGCTGTTTCACCTACTTATGTGTGTTTTAGTATAACAGCAACATACTCAATGGTAAGTTTATTCAGACTGCTGGATACTTATATCTTTAGTAACTTGTGTTACTATTTCAAACTTCCCCTAATTAACTATTACTTGTTCTATCAATTATAAACAGTAACTTTTTTTTTTTAAGTTTATTTCTCTCACTCCCCTCACTGTATTGCGCACCCTATCTGCTCTCTGTGTGTTCTTCGGTGTTTGATTGTCTACTCTTTAGGTGGCACCGGGAACCAATCCCGGGATCTTCCAGAGTGGAGAAAGGCTGCTCAATCTCTTGTGCCACTTCTGCTCCCTGGTCTGCTGCATCTCTTATTGTGTCTTTTTTTGTTGCATCATCCTGCTGAGCTCTCTGCATGGGCCAGCTTGCAGGCCTGTTTGCTGTGCGGGCCAGCTTGCTTTTCACCAGGAGTCCCCGGGAATCAAATTCTGGACCTCTTATATGGTAGACAGGAGCCCAATCACTTGAGCCACATCCGCTTCCCGTACAACTCTTAATAAAACAGGATTTTGGACAAGAGTCAACCTAGCCAGGTGATGGGGCCCAGTTATTTGTTCACGCAAGGCACTGGTGTAGTTGTTACTGTGAGGACATTTTGTGGACTGAAGTCATTAATATTTGATTGCACCTATGGCTGATTATGTCTACAATCAACTGAGGAGATTGCCTTCAACGAGAGATGCCACATCCAATCAGTTGAAAGCCTTAAAAGAAGAAGCGAGGAATTCAGAAGAGATGATTTTCAGCTCTAATTCAGCCAGCCAGCTTCTTCTAGCAAATTTATTGAAAACCTTTATGAGCAGTTCAAGATTATAGCCTACCCTACAAGATTTGACATTGTGCATAACCACAGTCACATGAGACAATTTTACAAACTTTCATAATACTCACAGATATCCCGTAGTTCTCTTTTCCTAGAAATCCGTGACTAATACGGGGAGTTTCCCCCTCCTGGTTAGGAAGATCTAATGTTGGATCCCTGATTCCTGACCTCCCTTTACTTTCTAACTTAATAGCCAGAGACACTTTAAATTTGGGATTATTTTCTTTTAAATTAAGTCCACTATTTTGCAAACCTGGTCTGCTTAAGAAAAGCACTCGTTGAAAATCTGGTGGAGGAATTTTCTCAGGTCTGTGTTTCCCTCCATGGGTTTCTTCAAATTGAGCAAGCAATCCAAAATATTTACATTTATAGAGGGAACTTTTAATTTTAGCATCAGAGACATCGAAACTGTGCAGCCTTAAGTAACTACAGTGCCAGAATCTTTGTCCCTAACTGATGGGCCCTAAGTACTCAAGGGAACACTTGTGACCTGTTAATAGAAAATGTTCTGTACACACCAATCTAAAGGAATAGAACTGTCAGTAGAAGACATTAAGCCAAAAATAAATGTACTGGATGTACTGGGTATGCCCAGACCTTGAGATTTGTTCAGTCAGTTTAATTTGGGGGTTAGGGTCCCTGGATTTGAGGCACATGCCATCTGTTGTCTTCAATCTCCCGGTAACTGTTACTCTGACATCCCTGATCCTTTGTGCCTTGTCAAAGTTTTAAATGCAAAGCTGCAGCTACTTGTCTGGCAGATGATATCTCTGTGATTAAAACATTAGAAGGGATAGGAAAAAGGGATATGATGAAAATGAGGCTAACCCTCTATAAGGAATCTAGCAAATGATGGCTGACTGGTCAACTTCTGACAAAGTCTTTGTCAAGAGTATGGTCAAAGAGGGATATTGATGAATACAAGAAATGCCACCACAGGTCCTGAAAGGAGAAATGCAATTATCATAAGCACAATAATAATAATTATAAATATTATAACTATAATAAATGCAATAATAATGTCTTATACCCACTAGGTAACCCCCAAGTCACCAATTCAATATTTCCTTTAAATTTCCACATTCACCCTCTATAATCTCTTCTTTTTGTCTTATGGCAACTCCTATGCATGTGTGGTTTAGACACTACCTCAATTCATGAACTGTTAACTGATCAAAGAATCTCACAGAAATATCATCTTGCCATGTGTTTTATTTTCACATTCTGCTTTTTCTTAACAGGATAGGGCAGAAGAAATGATGGATGAGAAAGCCCCTTACTGGCACTATGCCCATACTTTTACATCTCTTAGCATTAGTCCAAACATCCAACTGACTCTGTTCTTTTGTTAAATATTATAAAATTTCATGTAAAGTAAGTTTTCTTCCAGCTCAAATCCCAGTATGTTACCCCAGAGTTAAGCATTCTTAAGGGTTTCTTGTCAATTTTTCCAGAAATTTTTGAGACACACAGCAAATCTGTGTGTGTGTGTGTGTGTGTGCTTGAAGCACACTCTACTCCATTCCTGCAAAAGAGAAATATGAAAGCCCATACGTAATTTTATATTAGCTATTTGTCACTATACAAAAAAAAAAACTAAAAATAAGCAGGTAAAATTAATTATAAGAATGCCTTTTATTGCACCCAATATATCCAAAATATCATTTCAAATTGTTATCAATATAATAATGTTTAAACTTTTAATTGGAGTGAGTTTT
Organism: Tolypeutes matacus; assembly: GCA_026826555.1. Lineage (NCBI taxonomy): Eukaryota > Metazoa > Chordata > Mammalia > Cingulata > Chlamyphoridae > Tolypeutes > Tolypeutes matacus. Next base: position 236,074 of record JAKSZT010037276.1, read on the forward strand.
AAAGAACTCAAACTTCCCATTTTAATGACTTTCAAGTGTATAACTCAGTGGCATTAATTTCATTCACAATGAGGTCCTACCATCACCAGTATCCATACTGAAACTTTCAGCGTACCAGAATGAAACCCTTTACATATTAAGCCATAACTCTCCATTCTGATTCCACTCCTGGCACTGGTAACCTGTAGTTTATTTTCTGTCTCCATAAATTTGTCAATCTGGGTATTTCCTATAAGTGAAATTTTAAATATCCTTGCCTTTCTCTTATTCCACTCAAGATGATGTCTTCAAGTTTCATCATATTGTGCAATGTATCACATCTTTATCATTTATTGCCTGAATAATATTCCTTTGTATGTATAAACCATATTTTTTTCATCCTATCATCTGCTTGATGGTCTGCTTGATAGCCCAGGTTGCTCTCTGGCTATTGAGAATGATGCTGCTGTGAACAATGATGTATAAATATCTACTTGAGTCCCTGTTTTCAATTTCTGGGAATATACACTTAGAAGTGGGAATGCTGGTTCATATGTTAATTTTATACTTGACTTTCTGGGGTCCAGCCAGAGTAATATTCAAGAGGCTGCACATCACTACCAACAAAATGTAAGGGATCCAATTTCTCTGCATCTCTCCTAAACTCTTGTTATTTTCCATGTGCCAGTTGAGCCTTGAATTTCAGCAGAGTTGCAACACCTACTCTCCAGTTCATTGGACTCACCCAGGACAACTAACAAGGAAATGATGATGGACAAGATCCATTCCATGAATTTTTAACTATAACAGCCATACTAGTGAGAGTGGAGTGGTGCCTCACAGTGGCTTTGAGTGGCATTTCCCTAATGACTATTCTGTTGAGCATCTAATCACATGCTTGTTTGAAAATCTTCATTGGAAAAATGTCTATTTAAGTCCTTTTTCCTTTTTAAATTGTATTTTTCTATTTTTTCTTATATAGATGAAAGTGTTATTTATGTATTCCTGATATTAATCCTTTATCAGAAGTAATTTCTCCCATTCTATAAGATGTCTTTTCAATTTCCTGATAATGTCCTTTGAATTTAAAAAAAAGTTGTTTTTAATTCTGATGAAGTTTATTTTATCTATTTTTCCTTTTTGGTGTTCATGCTTTGGGTGTTATTTCTGTGAAATCACTGCCAAATTCAATGTCATGAAGGATTTCCTTATGTTTTCCATAGAATGTTCAGATTTTAGCTCTAAAGTTTAGGTCCTTGAAAATTTTTGAGTTCATATTTGTTTAGGGTGTATGTAGAGGTATGTGGACATCTTGGTTTCCCTACATGATTCATTAAAGGGACAATTGTTTTCCCATTTTATATACTTGTATCCCTTGTCCACAATCAGCAAACCCTGAAAGTGTGGGTTAATTCCTGGATGCCAATTCTTTTCCCTTGTTCTACATGTTTAATTCTAGGCCATAACCACACTTGTTTGATGGCTGTGGCTTGTAGGAAAATTTGAAATTAAGAAGTGTCAGTCAATGGAATATTATGCAGCTGTAAGAAGAAATGAAGTTGTAAAGCATAGGCATTATGAACGTGGAGGACATTATGTTGAGTGAAGCAAGCCAGACACAAAAGGACAAATACTGTATGATTGTATTACTATGAACCAAATATATTGTGTAAAATATTGTTTGATTCAAAAAAAATTTATATGTATCCAGTACATTTAATTGAGAAATATATTTATTCGTCTGTGTTTACTTTTTAGTTGCTAATTGTTTATATTTTCAATTAGTAAATGTACAAAATAAAGTTAAAAAAAAAGAAAGAAGTGTCATTCTTTGTTCTTCTATTTCAAAATTGTTTTGACTATTCAGGGTTATTTGATTTCCACAGGATTTGAGAATAGGTTTTCCCCTTACTGAAAAAATGCTGCTGAATTTTTTTAGGTTTTGCATTAAATCTACAGTTCTTTTGGGATATCATTGACATTTTAACAATATTTGATTTTCTATCCATAAAACAGGGTTTTTTCCCCATTTTTTAGTCTTTTTAAATTTCTTATATCAGGGTTTTGTATTTATCAGTGCACACGCCTTTCACTTTCTTGTTTAAATTTATTCCTAATATTTTCTTCTGTCAGATGCTAATATAATGGAATTGTTTTCTTAGTTTCAGTTTCAGAAAGTTCATTTTTGGTTTTTAGAAAAACAACTGATTTTTGCATGTTATTCTTGTAACCTGACATTTAGCTAAATTTGCTTCTTAGTTCTACTTGTTTTGAAGTGGTATACAATTATTGATATGTTTTACAATGTTCACTTTATTCCAATTAATCCTTAAGTGAGGCAAGCCCCTGAGTGCTCTGCCTGATACGACCTGAATTATGAGATTTTTCCACCCTGACTGGTGAGAACATGAACTATTCCCCATCCTTTATGAGCTCTGAGGATTGTTCTGCCTGTTCCTTTCTGTTGGTTTTATCCGCTGTCTGGAGAGGCCTTACGTAGTTCTGTTCAGGCACTATGCTCAGCTGAAGCCCACTGTGTGACCTCTGCACAGCTCTGGAGCTTACTCACTTTCTTTCTGACTTTCTCTAACTCTGAGTAGCTCTCTGCACTGCCTTCAGGTCTCTCCCTCGAGCATGCTGCCCTGTAAACTCTAGTTACATCCTTGTCCTTGGACTCCCAGCTCCATCTCCTGAACTCAAGGACACTACTTGGATCTGTCACAGATCCCCTACCTGTGGAGAGGTGACCAACCATGCACAGTCCTGCCCTGGGTAGAGTGGTCTTGCCAACTGTGTGGAAGCTGCCCAAGAGGCCCTAGGGTCATATCCTGCATTGATCCTCAGGGCTTATCCCAGAAAGAGGCTCTAACCTTGGGGAAGAAAACCACATGTGACCATTGGTCACATGGCAGTTAAAGCCCATTAAATTCCTGTCCATTTGACAGATGAGTGAGGGATAATAGAGAGGCAGTAGAAATGATTGATTGCAATCTGAACAAATAAAAGTCAACACAATGCTTTGAAAATTTTGAGAAAGAACACTTCTCAGACTTACTATTGCTAGTTAAAAATTGATTTAAAGCTCTGTTCATTTGAAATCCTCTATAATCAAAATCATTGCTGAAAAAGCAACGGTAGACTTTTTCGCTTCTGGCCCATATCCAATTTGCTCATTCATTCATTCACTCTAGGGACCCAGCAATGGCTCTGTACAGCCCTGGGGGGCTCCTCACCACGCTGAGCATTAAGATCCCATAAAATGGCAGGACAAGATTAAATATCGATAATTATATATTCCTTGGGGACTACTATCCCCTAACCCATGTTCTTCAGCTGTTATCCCTTCCTGATGAGAGGCCAAGGTTGGGGAAAGTGTAGCAAGGCCATTCCCTTGTTCCTGGAGCTGAGCCCTCCATCCCTATTAGCCTGAGTACCGAATGCATATTTCAGTCAATGGGCCTGATTCCCTCTTCACTGAGTTCAGGTGCTTACTCTACCCTGTTCCTCACCAGATGCTCTCTCAACCAACCCCTCTTGACCACTTACACCTCTACATATCTCTCCCCAAAGTCATCCTGTGCACCCTTCAGCCATGTATCAGTGTAGATCGTCACCCTGATCTAAACCATATTCCTCCCTCTTCCCAAACATGCAGATGCTCAGCTATGTGGAACACCTTCCCTTCCCTCCAGCCTCCATCTTGCCTCAGGACTGAACATTTGAAGGCTGACCAAAGAAGGACCTTGATATAAAACATTTTATGGTAAGTTGTGAGGGTTTCTACCCATCTTCCTGATTTCCTTGGGTATTTGGGGCTGACCCTGCTGCTGGGACCAGTGCATCCCTCTCCATCACAGGTCCCAGCTGCTTTTCTTCCAGCTCCCCATGGACAGCTCCTCTTAAATGATCACCTACTGTGCACTAGGCACAAGGGCAGCCAACACCAAGGGAGGATGGACATGGGTGTGGGCTGGTTCCCTTGAAAGATCTATTTGGGACCATTCATTGTCCTGTAATGACTTTGCCAGTGGGCAGGTCACATAACTCTGGGACTCTTGAGAAAGCCTTGCATAGGATTCCACCTGTTCTTGCCTCATTCGATTTGACCTCAACTGATGAAAATTGAGAGGTCCTGTTATAACCTCCCAATGTTAAAAGTGTTTAGGAAACCCTTACTTGATTCCCTGTCCCACTGTTCCTTGCACACAAGTCCACATACTCTAGTCCATCTCACTGGAAAGCTCTTTAGTTTTTCTTGCAACCCTCATGTGTGGAAGGAGAGATCATGGCAAGATATGTCTCTGCTTAGTGATTCTTAAGGGCTTCATTTTTAAAACCTATCAAAAGAGCTTAAGCTTGTGAACACAATAAAGCCCTCCATAAACTAATAGTCAATTTAAATTTTTAAAAAATTATTTGGGATTTCTTAAAAGATAAGATAAATAAACCTAGAATTTTAGAAAGAAGATTTGCAGCAAGAATGACTAAAATGTAGCTCTGAGTTTCCTGTCAGAAAGGTCAAAAGGTAAAGTTCAGGGCATAAAACTTATCTGATTAAATGCAGAATACAAATTCACTTGGAGAGAAAAAAGGTTTTTCTTGGTTCTGAATTAAGGGAGGAAGATGCCTCAAAAAGTTGAGTGGAGGAGAGGTATTAATCAAATTAAAATTGTGAAAACTTTAAATAAAGCTGATGGCTTTCCTTTCCCAGGCATAAGAATCTCAGTTTCTTTGGGAGTCCTGGGGTATTCTCCGGAGAGTTCCAGGCTCCCCCAACAGCCTCCATCCAGGGACATTCCCTGGGGTGGGCACCCCCAGTGATCACATGGCCAAACTGGGCATTCACCCCTGACATCCTCAGGAGGACCAAGACTTCCAGATACCAGTTCCTCCAGGATGCCCACCTGCCCTCCTTAGTGTAGGGAGATCATGTGGACAATTTTCAGGGTGTCACAAGGACGACTTTCACCATCAGCTTGATTATGGACATATCATGTCAACAAAGCCATGATCTCCTCCTTTACAGACACTGCCAGAACTGGAAAAGGTATGTGGGACTGAGCATGTGGCAGGGAGAATAAGATGGGAGGGTCCCAGCCACAAAGAGGTGAATAGGACAACAGACACCTGGTCCTGCTGTGAGCTCTTGTTTGGGTTCCAATCCTTGTTCCCTGACATTCCAGCTGATCTCTTAACCTCCTTGAGCTGCACTGTCCCTAACTATCAAAAAATTATGAAGGCTACTTGACCGAGCTCGAATCTGAGCCAGGCCCTAAGACTCTCCACATGCAGAAAGCGGGGCCCAGGGCATGGGGATACAAGGAGAAAGGAGCAGATTAGTGGTTCTCAGCAAACAAATGAGGTGAGAAATGGAGATTGAATGTCCAGGAGGCTGAGGTTCCAGTTAGGGGTAAAGACAGGTTCTGCAACAGACAGTGACAAGAGCTGTTCAACGTTACATATACCTAAGACACTGATATGCACAGTACAACAGGATAATAATGAGTAAATAAATTTAAAATGTACTTAAAATGAAGAAATAAATATAACCATGAAAAACATAAAATACAAAGGAAAATGTTACAAAGACAAAATAAATGACCTTCTTAGGTGGAGGGAAGGAAGTTTCCTTCTCTTGGGCTGATCCAAGATGAAGTAGTTCTAAGGCTTTGTCGGCCACTTGGCTTTCTCCACCTCTTCAGATAATTCTCCAGTGATGCTGGAGCCAGGAATGGTGTTGTATCCAGCTCCATAACTGGCCCTGGTGGTATTTGTGCCACCATCTCGGGAGCAGACATTGAATGAACACTCAGGGCTACAGACTCAATAATGCAGCATGAACTTTGCTCTAACTCCAAAGATGGTCCAAAATCCATAGTTGGAAGAGGCTCCAAATATTCATGTGCTGGTGATGGAGCAGGAACAGGAGCTAAGGTAGAGGCAGGTGATGGAGGAGGCACTAGAGCTGGGAAAGAAGGAGGGTTCACGAGGTGTCATTTCAAAGGCACAAAATATCCCCAAGCATTTCAGTTGCAAAAAAAACAAATGCACCACACCCACACCTGGAAACTTTCCTGGGTAGAGGTCCAACTGACATCCCTTTTGAGGTTCCTATTACTCCTGGACAACCCCAGTCTTGGAGATCCTGACAGGATTCTTCACCCCTACCATCTACTCAGGCTCACAGGCACCCACTCCCAGAATTGCTCACCTTCTGGCTTTGACTCCCTTGACTGATGAAATTCAAGTTGGGCACGGGCAGTAAGGGACCTCCTTTGAAAAGTCAAGGCAATAATTTTAATATCCATTGAGGCCATCAGGTCCTTGGGAATAAGAGAGCACTGGGGCCGGAAGAAGTCCCCACTGGGATGGTTCACCCAGGTTCTGAGCATAGAGCCAACTGCACTGTGAAAAGAGTATAGATAACAGATCAGAGAAGCAGTCTCTTTCAACGCACTTTCCCTTCTGAAGGTATCCTTGTATCCTTGTGTGTGTTTGCAGAGGGCTCATGTGCATGACCCTGAGCATACCCAGGCCCTGCACCCACTCCCCCTACACTTAAAGTCCTGGCAGTGGCTGACTGCACCGTAGCTGAGGATTGAGGAGTATTGTTAATCATGGAAAGCTCCTGCCTAATATATGAAAAAATCTTACCTACCTGAGAGCCCTTGACACATATCTGCCTGTCTTCCCTGCACCATCCACAAAGGAATCTGGATTGCAGAAAGGCAGGGACAGGCAGTGACTGCCCTGCTCAATGCACTGTTTTAAAAAATTAGGTGCTCTTAAATACCTGGTGAATGGGGAAAATCTGCCCATCTTCCAGATCCTAACTGTACCTCAGCCTGAGGCCAAGATATCAAGACCTGCCATATTCTTTGAGAGCCTGTGAGTGTCACATCCCTGTCATATTGGTTTTTTTTTTGTTGTTGGCATGTGCACTGCCTTACCCCACCTTGCCTACAGCTCAACATCCTTAATTGAGCATCCAGTAAAAGTGGGTAGAAGTTTTCTCAACACATCTACTTTCCTATGACCATGGATCCCATTTGCAAGATGATGCAGTTGGGAACAAATCAAATAAAGATGGGAAATATCTGATTTGGTGACACAGGGATCTGGCCTGCACTTCTCAGGCACTACCCACACTGCACATTTCTGATTCAACTGCGGAGTTTGGAGCCCTTAGTTCTGACCCATGGTCCATGCACAGTTTTATTTGGTCCAGAGTTGTTTCACGTCCTTGAGTGACCAGAAGGACTTGCCCACACCTAGAAAGAACCATGAATGCATCAGATCAACGTGCTCTTGACCCTCATACTCATGAGATCAAGTGTAGGTGTCTGACACCCTAGTGGAATGGAAGCTCAAGAGGCAGGGATTATTTCTACTTCATTCCTCTAAATAAAATTAATTTTGCAATGTCTCTGCACTCAGCCATGATCACCTTTCCACCTGTCAAACTGTGTCCTTAGCAATTCTCTGAAAGCACAGAGAACCCTGCCAGTAGAAGAAATCAGATAGGAATTTCCAGGATAGATTCTGAAATATTCTTTGCATATGGGAAATAAGTGTGACCCTGGGAAGGTGGTAGGTCAAGGCTGGGACACATGCATCTAACCAGGGGTAGGAAAAGAATCTGATCAGCCCCTGCACCTCTATCACCCCATCAGACCTTTGTGAACACTTTCCACAGGTTATCTGCTTAAGTCTTGACAATGAACCTGTAATGTGTGTCCTCTCACTCTTATTCTCTGAAGAGCCTTGAGATTTCAGAAAATAGAATTGACAAACCCAAACTTACAAAGAATGTGGACTGAGTCAGGGATGTGGAGGGGCCAGGGTACTTACCTGTTGAGGACCTTGTACAGGACCAGTCATGGACATGAAGATTTGAGAATTCATGACATATATACAGGAGACAAGCAGCTCCTTGCCTAGGTTGGCGGGCACCAGCCTCTGTTCTGGCTTCTCTTGCCTGGTGGCACTGATGATAGTCTGCTGCCAGCAGGTCTCCTCTTCATCCCCAGAAAGCTCACAATCCATAGCTCTTACAATTGGGGCAAGATGGAGGATGGACCCTAGAAATAGCTGTGAATTAGGCTTCTACATAAAAGAAGGTGCAAAAGCCAGAGGACACTCCAGCTCTACAGGGGTGTTGCAATGCCTGCTGCTGTGTTTGGAGCAGGAGCTATTGCTGGCAATGAAGCTGGCTATGGAGTTGACACTGGAGCTCGAAGAGGAGGATGGTTCCCCACCATGACAGCCTTTCCAGGTAACTTTTCAAAGGCAAAAAATATCCCCAAACCTTTCAGAAGCAAAAAACCCAAACCCACCACAACCAAACCAGGAAATTTTCCTAGGTAGTGGTCCAATTGAGGCCCCTTGTGAGTTTCCTCTTAATTCTAGACAACCCTAGCCCTGGAGATCATGCCTGGATTCTCCACCCATGGCATGTGCTCAGGCTTACAGGCACCCACTCCCAAACATCCTCACCTTCTGCCTTGAAATCACTTGATTGCTGTAACTCAAGCTGGGAATGGGGAGGATGGCACCTCCATTGAAATGCCAAGCCCACAATTTGCATATACATAGAGGCCATGAGGTCCTTCACAATAAGACAGCACTGGGGCTGGAAAAAGTTCCCACTGGGATGGTCCTCCCAGGTTCTGACCTTAGAGCTGATGGCACTGTGAGAGGAGTGTAGATTGTAGATTAGAGAGTCCTTCCCTTTCAACCCACTTTCCTTTCAGAAGGTATCCATGTGTGTGTTCGCAGAGGGCTCCTTTGCATGTCCCTGCCATACCCAGGCTCTGCACCAACTTGCCAAACACTCTCAGGCCTGGCAGTGGTTGACTGTACCCTAGATGTGGACTGAGGACTATTGTCAATCATAGAAGGCTCCTGTCCAATATATGATCAAATCTTACCTACAAAAGGGCACTTGACACATATCTGCCTGTCTTCCTTGCCCTCTCCACAAAGGAATATGGATTGCAGAAAGGCAGGGAAAGGCAGCAACTGCCCTGCTCATTGCACTGTTTTAAAAAATTAGGTGCTCTTAAATACCTGGTGAACGGACACCTCCTGCCCCATCTTCCAGCTCCTAACTGTACCTCAGCCTGAGGCCAAGATAGCAAGAGCTGCCATATTCTTTGAAGACCTGTGAGTGACACATCATCTTCATATTGTTTTCATGTTGGCATGGGCACTGCCTTATCCCACCTTGCCTACAGCTCACCACCTTTAATTGATCATCCAGGCAGAGTTGGTAGCAGTTTGCTCAACATGTCTACTTTCCTGGAACCATGGATCCCTTTTGCAGGATGATGCAGATGGGGATAATTCAAACCAAGATAGGAAACATCTGATTTGAGTGACATAGGGATCTGATGTGCACTTCTCAACCACTATCCCCACCACACATTTCCAACTAAACTGTGGAGTTTGGAGCCCTTAGTTCTGACCCACAGTCCACTCACAGCTTTATTTAGTCCAGAAGTCTTTCATCTCCTTGAGTGACCAGGAGGACTTGACCATACCTAGAGAGAGCCATGAATGCATCAGACCAACTTGCTGTTCACCCCCATGCTCATGAGATCAAGTGTAGTGTCTCACTCCCTAATGGAATGGAAGCTCAAGAGGCAGGGATTTTTTCTGCTTCATTCCTCCAACTAAGATGAATTTTGCAATGTGCCTACACACTTAGGCAGCCAGTATGTATTTTTTGATTGAGCTCCATGATCACCATTCCTCATGTCACACTGGGTGTGTAGCAATTCTCTCAAAGCCCAGAGAACCCTGATATTAGAAGAATTCTAATAGAAACTCCAGGAAGGGTTCTGCAGCATTCATTGCACATAGGAAATAAGTCTGACCCTTGCAAAATGGTACGTCAAGGTTGTTACAGATGCATCTAACCAGAGGTTGGAAAAGAATCTGATCAGACCAATCACCTCTATCAGCCCATCAGACCTGTGTGAACACTTTCCATAGCTTATCTCCTTAGGTCTTGACAATGAATCTGTGATGGTGTCCTCTCACTCTTACTCCCTGAGGAGCCAGAAGAGTTCAGAGAAAGGAAATGACAGATCCAACCTTACAAAGAATGTGGACTGAGTCAGGGATGTGGAGGGGGCAGGGTACTCACCCAGTGAGGGGTCTGCCCTGAGGAATCAGCCACCCAATCTAGTCTGCCTTGAGGAAATGGCTATTCTGCATTTTTCTAAAGAGATTAATCCTGCTGTGTATGATAAACCTGTAACTGCCTCCCCTGAGGAGTTTAGCCATCACACACCCAAGGAGTTTAACCCCTTTCACCAGATTAAAATTTAATGGAATTCCCAGAGGTAATTGGCTTACAAGGCACTGCTAAATTCTCTCATGGCCCATACCCACCACCTGTCTTTTCTTCCAGAGCTATAACTACACTGAATTGCCAAACCCCCCAAAAGATGAGGCACAAATAATCCCTTATGAGAAAGAGTGCTAGACTCTAAAAGAACTGCATGATTTTTCTAATTTATACAGACCTAAATCAATATGTGTGGCAATGGATATTAAGGGTTTGAAATAATGGTGGAAGGGACATAAAGTTGGATCAGGCTGCAGTTATTGTTATGGGCTGACTATAGAAATCTGGATTCAATTTTGTGGCTTGAGGGTTTTGAAAGGTCTCTAACAAGTGTCCCAAACCTGGACCAAACAGTGGCCTACATTACCTGAAGTCAAAATGTCCGAAGTGCCCTTGTATAAAGTAGATGAGGGGATCCAAAGGCTTGGAGAGATTGCAATGATAGAGTGAACTTATCATCTGAGACCTCCTTACCCACCCCTGGCATGTCCAGAAGACACATCTTTCACCAGGACTGTGAGGAATAAATGTGAGTGCAAATCCTTTCTCTTCAAAGGGCTCTGTGGTTGCTCTTCTCTGTAAGTCAGATATTACTGTGGGAACTGCTGCTACTGAACCCAGATGCTTACATACAATGGGGATGATCACATTCCAGGTTGGCAGGTAACAAGTGGTGGAACTTAAATGTCAAACATAAGATAGGCATGGCTACATTAATGGACAGCAGCATCAAAATAGTAATCAGAATAGTTTGACTCACAGAAATCTATGACATTTACTAGTTGATATTGAGCTACCCAGAAGTGAAATAGATAGTTGGTCTACTCAACTCTCACTTGGTCTGTATAAGCAGAAGAGTTCTAGATCAAGTGAAAAAGAGTATGACTTGAAGCACAAAACAGAGTAATGTTCCCTCAATTCCCAGACTTGAGACAATTTACAAATTCAGCATCTCTTTTTTTTAATATTATTTTTTTTAAGTTACTTATATTACATAAAAGTTACATAAAAAATATACAGGATTCCCATATGCCCTGCTCCCCACACCTCCCACATTTCCACACATTAACATCCTTCATTAGTGTGGTTCATTCACAATTGATGAACACATTTTGGAGCATTGCCACTAAGCATGGATTATAGTTTACATTGTAGTTTACACACTCTCTTACACAATTTTGTAGGTTATGGCAAGATATATAATGGTCTGTATCTGTAGTCACCATGTCAGGAGTTTAGTGTCTTGCCAGTTTGCACTACTTTGGAATTTATGCTCCCCAGTGTGACTGAGTTGGACTCAGTTGTAGTTTCCCTACACTTGATTCTTCTCACCCTTCTTTTGTACTTATAATTGGTACCAGAGTTGATAAGTGTTCATCCAAGAGACTTAAATCTTTGAGATGTCCATCTGCCAGCTGTGCTCTGAATCACAATGGCGTTGCAACACCTACACTCTAGTTCATTGGACTCACCCAGAACAACTAACAAGATGATGACAAAGGGCAACGACCATCCCAAGAAACTAAGAGAATCTACAATTGCAAGAAAGATAGTCCCATTCAACTGCCCTAAGAGATTGAAGCCCTCTCTCAGTTTCAGGGGGAGTGAACATCACCATCCCAGAATCCTCAGGATCTGGGAATAAACTATGGACTAAAGTAGACTTACTGGTATTCTAGTATTGACTTATTGTGATTCTAGCAATGGAAGAAATTATATCACTGATATGGGGGCAGTGGCCACTGGAGGTTCTGAGGGCAGGGAAAGGGAACAATAAGTTTAATATCAGTACCTCTTGAATGTGGGAATGGACCAAGCTACATTGCCTAAAATTTATACTATTACTTTTCCAACCCACCTACAGCCTTTTACCAGGGGTATTGTATGTTGGGGAAAAAAGAAATGATCAAATACTTTGGCTCAGAGTGATATTAATTCCAGGAGAACCAACATGCTACTGTGGTCCAACAGTCAGGATGAGGCTTACGGATACCATGTGATTAATGGAATTGTATCTCAGGTCTGTCTCACATTGTCTCACAATGAGTCTCAACACATTCTGTGGTTATTTCCCCTTTTCCACAAAGCATAATTGGAATAGACATACTCAGCAGGTGGCAGATTCACAAAATTGGTTGGTCAGAAAGGCCGAGTGGAAGCCATGAGAACTGCCTGTACTTAACCAAACGGTAAAACAAAGTCAATACTGCATTCTTGGAAGGATTGCAGAAATTAATCCTACCATAAGGACATGAAGGATACGGAAATGATTATCAGCATCACCCCATTCAAAGTTCCTATTTGACCTGTACAGAAAACAGGTAGATCTTAGAAGATGACAGTAGTTTGTAGTAAACTTAACTACCTGGTGACTCCAACTACAGCTGCTGTTTCAGATGTGGTATCATTGCTTGAGCAAAATCAACAGTTAGCGGTACCTCATGTGCCGCTATTGATCTGGCATATAATTTTTTCTCTATACATTTATTAGTCAGCCAAAGTGGTGTTGATGTAAAGTACCAGAAATCTGTTGGTTTTTATAAAGGGTATTTATTAGGGGTAGAAGCTTACAGTCACAAGGCTCTAAAGAGTCCATCTAAGGTTACTTCCTTACCAAAATCTGTTGCCACATGTTGAAGCAAGATGGCTGGTGATGCCTACAAGGGGTCAGCCTTCCTCTTTCTTCTTAAGGCTCTGTGGTGCCAGCTTCTTCCCATCTCAGCTGTAGGCAAGCATAAGGCTCATCTTTCTCCCAGGACTCGTTGCCTTTCAGGCTCAGTTGCACTGTTCTCTTCACAAGGTCAGCTATAGACTATCAGGCTTAGTCTCTTCCAGGGCCTCTTCTGTGTCTAATGAGGTGTCTCTCTTCCTCTGTGTAGCACTTTGATATTGTTTATGAATTCCAAAAGTATATATTTGATTATGTTTATAAACTGGTCTGTCCCTCTTGGCATATTAGATTATATTGGTTTCAGAGTTTTATCTTTTCCTTGATTAAATAATGATTAAGGCTTTAATTGGGCCACGTCTGTACTACGTTGCATCCCTATTGCTCCAACACTTGGGCACAAACTTTGGTGAGGGAGGTAATTTGTGCTTTATGGCCTGGTAAGTGTAAGCTTCTACCCCAAATAAATACCCTTTGTAAAAACCAACCAATTTCTGGTATTTGGCACCAGCACCTCTTAAGCTGACTAATACACTCTGTGTTCTTCTTCTCTGTGTGTTTACTTTCGTGTGAGTGTCTGTTTTATTCCCAAGGGGATGGGACTCGACACTGAGTCACACTCTAATGATATGGTTGATTCAGAGCCCTCACAATACCTTTTAATAATGGCCAAGAAAAATAATTTGCTTTCAACTGGCAAGGCCAACAGTACACCTTCATGTCCTGCTTCAGGAGCATATCTCTCTTCAGTCCTATGTTTTAATCTAGTCTGCAGGGAAATTTTGTGCTTTTCTCTTCCACAAGTCCTCACACTGGTCCATTCTATTGATGACATAATGGTGATTGGACCTAGTAAGCATAAAGTAGCAACTAGTGCATAAATATTGTGTGCCAGATGTTAAGAGATAAGTCCAACAAAAAATCATGGTCCTTCCATCTTAGTAAATTTCTTGGCATTCAGTAGTGTGTGCATGTCAATATATTCCTCAAAGGTGAAGAATAAACGGTTGTAACTGATGTCTCCTATAAATATAAAAGAGGCACAACACCTAGTTAGCCTTTTTGGACTCTGGAGTAAACATATTCTTCATTTGGGTGTCTGTGCTGTGTTGATTCTTTTTGGACGCCAGAAAGTTATGTTCTTATATTGAACCTATGTTGATCTTTTGATTAGATTAGATCAGGTAAGGGATATGTGATTAGATTGCTTCAGTGGGGCATGAGCCGGGGTGGGATTAATCCTCTTATTAGAGTCTGTTATAAAGGGAGGAATAAAAATGTAAACACCAAAAAAGATGCACAGACAGACATCTCCAGACATTGACATCAACAAACTCAGGAAAATGAAATTTCACAGATGGAACAGTCCAAATCTGAAGGCAACAAGCCCATTTTTTCATTGTGCAGTTTGTCATTTTATTGTTGAGTTGTATGACCTCTTTATATATCATGGATACTAAACCCTTATCAGATATGTGATTGCCAAATATTTTCTTCCATTGAGTTGGCTGCTTTTTCATGCTTTTGACAAGGTCCTTTGATGTGCAAAAGTGTTTAATATTGAGGAATTCCCACTTATCTATTTTATTCTTTTGTTGCTCATGCTTTGGGTGTAAGGTTTAAGGAACTACCACCTACCACAAGATCTTGAAGATGTTTTCTCATATTTTCTCCTAGAAGTTTTATGATTGTCACTTTTATATTTAGGTCCTTGATCCATATGAGCTGGGTGGGCTTAACGGCTTTGACAACAATCACTTGACTGTAGATGTAAGGTTCTATTTCTGAATTCTCAATTTGGTTCCATTGGTCAATCTGACTATCTTTATGGCAGTATCATGCTTTTTTTAAACACTGTAGTTCAGTAATATGCTTTAAAGTCAGGAAATGGGACTTTTCCAACTTCTTTCTTCTTTTTAAAGATATTTTTGTCTATTCGGGGCCACTTACCCTGTGAAATAAATTTGATTATTGGCTTTTCCACTTCTGCAAAAAAGGCAGTTGGGATTTTTATTGGGAATGCATTGAATCTGTATATCAGTTTGGGTTGAACTGACATCTTAACAATATTTAGTCTTCCAATCCATGAACTCTGAAGTGTCCTTCCATTTAATTAAGCCTTCTACTGTTTCTTTTAACAATGTTTTGTAGTTTTCTAAATACAGTTCCTTTATGTTCTTGGTTAAGTTTATTCCTAAATATTTGATTTTTTGGTTGATACTATAAATGGAAATTTTCTTCTGATTTCCTCCTCAGATAGCACATCTTAGTGAATAGCAGCAATATTGATTCTGCATATTATTCTTGTAAGTGCAACTTTGCTGAACTCATCTATCAATTCTGACAGATTTTCTAGTGAATTTTTCAGGATTTTCTAGACATAGGATCTTATCATCAGTGAATTGTGCAAATTTTACTTCTTCCTTTCCCTACCTGGATGTCTTTTATTTCTTTATCTTGCTTAATTGCTCTAGCTAGAACCTCTAGCACAATATTGAATAACAATGATGATAGTGGACATCCTTGTCTTGTTCCTGATGTCAGCAGGAAACCTTTCAGTCTTTCACCCCTGAGTACAATGCCAGCTGTAGGTTTTATATATATGCACTTTACCATATTAAGAAAGCTTCCTTCTGTTGCACTTTACCATATTAAGAAAGCTTCCTTCTGTTCGTATCTTCTGGAGTGTTTTTTCAATCAAGAAAGCGTGCTATATTTTGTCAAATGCCTTTTCTCCATTAGTTGAGAGGATCATGTGATTTTTCTTTTTCAGTTTGTCAATATGAATTATTACACTAATTTTCTTATGTTAAACCATTCATACTTGGGATAAAACCCACTTGTTTGTGGTGTATAATTCTTTTAAAGCGCTCTTGGATTCTGTTTGCAAGTACTTTGTTGAGGATTTTTGCATCTATATTCATTAGAGATATTGGTCTGTAATGTTCTTTTTCATAATATCTTTATCTGGTTTTAGTATTAGGGTGATATAGGCTTCATGGAATGAGTTTGGTAGCATTCTTTCCTGTTCAAAATTTTTTGGAAGAGCTTGAGAATGATTGGTATTAGATCATTTTGAATGATTGGTAGAATTCACTGGTGAAGCTATCTGTCCTAGACTTTTCATCTCTGGGAGGTTTTTGATGAGTGTTTCAATCTCTGTATTTGTGATTGGTTTGTTGAGGTCTTCTATTTCTCCTAGGGTCATTGTAGGTATCCTCTTATAATCTCTTTTATTTCTGTAGTGTCAGTGGTAACGTTCCCCTCTGTCATTTCTGATTTTATATATTTGCATCTTCTCTCTTTTTTTCTGTCAATCTCGCTATTTGTTGATTTTGTTGATCTTCTCAGAAAACCAACTTTTCGTGTTATTGAAACTTTACTGATTTTTTTTTTCAATTTCATTTATTTCTGCTCTGATCTTTACTATTTCTTTCCTTTGGCTTGGTTTGGGATTAGTTTTCTGTTCTTTTGCTAGTTCCTCCAGGTGTGCAGTTAGATCTTCAATTTTAGTTTTTTCTTCTTTTTTAAAGTAAGCATTGAGGTGTATAAATTTCCCTATCAGCACTACCTTTGTGGTGTCCCATAGGTTTTTTTTCTTAACAAATCCATTTTATTGACACATTAATAAATCATAAATCCATCCAAAGTGTACAATCAATGGTATTCAGTGTAATCACATATTTGTGCATTCATCACTTCAGTCATTCTTAGAGCACCTTCATTATTTCAATAATAATAATAATAAATTTAAAAACAGAAACATAACTCATCACCTCTCAATCTCTCTATGCTTCACCTGCTGTACATAGCTACAGTTCTTTTTCCTTCTCTCAAATATATTTCTATTTATATTTTGTACAAACAGTCTTACACATGCAATATCACACATATTGTGTTTTACATGAGGTTTTACTATCTTAAACAGTCCCGTGTTACAGTTTTTAGCTTTGATTCTCGTAATATACATGACCTTAGACTTTCCCTTTCAACCACTGTTACCCATACATTAGTACTGCTAGTTACAAACACAATGATATGCTTTAACACTTCTATTCATTTCCGAAGATTTACAAACAATCTTTTTACCAATTTTGCACAAATTAACCCTTAGCTTTCCGTTCTCTACCCTCCTTCTATTTTCTGGTGATCTATATTCTAATTATTAACTCCATAAATTTACACAATATATTTAGTTCATAATAGCACAATCATACAGTATTTGTCATTTTGTGTCTAGCTTGATTCATTCAATATAAAGTCCTCCAGGTTCATCCATGTTGTCATATGCTTCACATCTACATTTCTTCTTGCTGCTGCATAATATTCCTTCATGTGTAAACAGCACAATTTGTTTATCCGTTCCTCAGTTGATGGACACATGGGTTGTTCCCAACTATTGGCATTCGTGAATAATGCTGCTATGAACATTGGTGTGCAGATATCTGCTCATGTCACTATTCTCAGTTTCTGGGTATATATCTAGTAATAATATTGCCTGATCACATGACCAGTCTATATTCATCTTCCTTAGGAACTGCCAAACAGTCCTCCACAGTTGCTATACCATTCTATATTCCGACCAACAGTGAATAAGAGCTCCTATCTCTCCACATCCTCCTATCCTTTATAGTTTTCTGATTTTTTTAATAGCGGCCAGTCTAATAGGTGTGAAATGATAGCTCATTGTAATTTTGGTTTGCCTTTCCCTAATGCTAGTATATTAGTCAGTGAAAGGGGTGCTGATGCAAAGTACCAGACCTCTGTTAGCTTTTATAAAGGATATTTATTTGGAATAGAAGCTTACAGTCACAAGACCCTAAAGAGTCCAACTCAAGGTACCATAAGAGGTACTTTCTCACCCAAAGTCATTGGCCACATTTTGGAGTAAGATGGCAGGTGATGTTTGCAAGTCTTCAGCCTTCCTTCTTCCTCTTAAGACTCCATGGATCCAGCATCTTCCATTCTCAGCTGTAGGCTGATATAAGGTTCTCTCTCTCTCCCTGGAGCTTGTTTCTTTCTGGGCTCAGCTGCTCTGTTCTCTTCAAAAGGTCAACTGTAGACTATCAGGCTCATCTCTCTTCCCAGGTCCTCTTCCATGTCTAATGTAACAGTCTCTCTTCCTCTGTGTTACTCTTCTCTGTATTCTTCTTCTCTTTGTGTTTACTTACATGGGAGCATCTGTTTTACCCCCAAGGGAATTAGGGTTCGACACTGAGTCACACTCTAATGACATAGTTGGATCAGAGCCCTAATCTTAACATAATTTAATCAGATGTCTCAGCTCAATCTAATACAACCAAAGGGTTATCACACCACAGGAACAGACCAGTTTACGAAAATAATCTATTTCTTTTTAGAAGTTATAAATAATATCAAACTGCTACAGCTAGTGATGTTGAACATTTTTTCATGTGTTTCCTTTCCACTTATAATTCTGCCTTGGACAATTGTCTTCTCAAGTCTTTTGCCCATTTTTTAACTAGGTAGTTTCTCTTTTTATAGTTGAGTTGTGTGATCTTTTTTTATAACATGGATAGTAAACTCTTATCAGATATTTGATTGCCAGACATTTTCTTCCATTGGGTTGACTGCCATTTCACCCCTTTTGACAAAGTCCTTTGAGGTGCAAAATATTTACTTTTGAGGCGGTCCCATTTATCTATTTTTTCTTTTGCTTCTCATGCTTGGGTGTAAAGTTTAAGAAAGTATCACCTACCACAATATATCAAAGATGTTTTCCCATATTTTCTTAAAGAGTTTTATGGTTGTCACCTTTATATTTAGGTCCTTGATCCATTTTGAGTTAATTTTTGTGTAAGATATGAGATATGGGTCTTCTTTCTTTCTTTTGGATATGGATATCCAGTTCTCTCAGCACTATCCTTTTTTTTTTTTAATAAATACATACACTTCTGAATTAAATGTACTGGATACATATTTTTTTTTAATCAAACAATATGTTACACAATATATTTGGTTCATAGTAATGCAATCATACAGTATTTGTCCTTTTGTGTCTGGTTTGCTTTACTCAACATAATGTCCTCCAGGTTCATCCATGTTGTCATATGCTTTATGACTTCATTTTTTTCTTACAGCTGCATAATATTCCATCATATGAGTAGACCACAGCTTGTTTATCCATTCGTCTGTTGATGGACACTGGGGTTGTTTCCAGCTTTGGGCAATGGTGAATAATGTTGCTATGGACATCAGTGTGCAGATGTCTGTTCGTGTCACTGCTCTCAGTTCTTCTGGGTATATACCCAGTAGTGGTATTGCCAGGTCACGTGGCAAGTCTATATTCAACTTCTTTAGGAACTGACAAACAGTCCTCCACAGTGGCTGTACCATTCTGCATTCCCACGAACAGTGAAGAAGTGTTCCTATCTCTCCACATCCTCTCCAACACACAGTTCTGGCCTAGAATAAACTGCTTCTGGCCTAGGTGGGAGGCTTAACAGTCTTGTTAAAAAACACTTGACTGTAGATGTGAGGGTCTATTTCTGAGTTCTCAATTCAGTTCCATTTGTCAATGTGTCTGTCTTTATGCCAGCATCATGCTGTTTTTTTTTTACCACTGTAGCTAAGTAATAACTTTAAAGTCTGGAAATGAGAGTCCTCCAACTTCATTCTTCTTTTTAAAGATCTTTTTGGCAATTTGGGGCCCTTTACCATTCCAAATAAATTTGTTAATTGGTTTTTCCATTTCTGCAAAAAGTGCCTGTTGGGACTTTTATTGGGATTGCATTGAATCTGTTAAGCAGTTCGGATAGAATTGACATCTTAACAATATTTAGTCTTCCAATCCATGAACTCAGAATGTCCTTTCATTTATTTATGTCTCTTCAGTTTCTTTTAGCAATATTTTGAAGTTTTCTGAATACACGTTCTTTATGTTCTTGGTTAAGTTTATTCCTAAATCTTTGATTGTTTTAGTCACTATTGTAAATGGAATATTTTTCCTGATTTCGTCCTCAGATTGCACATCAGTAATATACAAAATTGCTATTGATTATTGAGTATTAATCTTGTATCACACCATTTTGTCAAAGAAGCTCTTTGAAAATTTGTCCTATTCAAGAGTTTATTTTGAGCTATGACCTTTGGGTTGGTCTTCAATGCTTTTCCAGAAACCCATTTTTCCCCCATTTTGTTCACTTATCCCATAACAATGCATAATGTGTCTGACCTTGAGTAAAAGGGGGAAAAGGTAAAGACAAATGAGTTTATATGGCTAAGAGACTTCAAAATGAGTCGGGAGGTCATCCCAGAGATAAAGCTTACGTACATCTCAGTAGGATCTCATAGAATTCAAAAGTGGATATCACTCCAAATATTGGGGCTCCTGAGGGCTCTGGAGACACCCAGATCCTATGTCAGGGCAGATAGCTATGGAGTTTGGTGTCTTGCCAGTGGGCCCTACTTTGGAGTTTGTGCTCCTGAGAGTGACAGAATTGAACTCAACTATGACTTCCCTGCATCTCCCCCTTCTATTAAAATCTATACTTATTGCTGGAGTTTGTAGTTGTACATCCAGAGACTTGAGTCTTTGGGCTGTCCATGTGCCAGCTGGGCCTGGAACCTCAGTGGAGCTGCAATTCCTACTCTACTACTCATTGGACTCACCAGGACAACTGACGGGGAGATGATGATGAACAACGGCCATCCCAGAGAATGAAGAGAGTCTGCAGCTACAGGCAGGATAATACCATCCATCTTGCTCATAGGATATAAGCCCCCTCTCAATTGGAGGTGGAGTGGACATCACCATCCCAGACTCCTCAGGATGGGAGGAACAGCTATGGGCTAGAATGGACTTACTGGTATTCTACTATAGATATATTGTGATTTAAGCAATGGAAGAAATGACAACATTGATGTGCATCCAGTGGCCACTGGAGGCTCTGGGGGCAGGGAGAGGGAAAAGCAGTTGTAATACAGGGACTTTTTTTGGGACTTGGGAATTGTCTTGAGTGACATTGCAACGACAGATATAGGCCATTTTATGTCATCATATAACATGCAGAACTGTGTGAAAAAGAGTGTTGTCTACAATGTGAACTATGGTCCATGCTTAATGGCAAAGCCCCAGGATGTGTTTATCAATTGCAATTAATGTGCCACACTAATGAAGGATGTTTATGTGGGAGGTTATGGGGGATGTGGGAGGTGGGGCTATGGGAATCCTTATATTTTTTGTGTAACATTTATGTAATCTAAGTATCTTTTTTTAAAAAAGTGAAAAAAAAATATATAGGGGATTCCCATATACCTCAACCCCTCTGCCTCCCACACTTTTCCCCATCAACAACATCTTTCATTAGTGTGGTATTCTAATCACTACAACAGATAAGTATTATGCCCAAACCAATTCTGAGAGTTAAAGTAAATAGCTTAAGATTATATAACTAATAGGTTACTGTGCTGGATTCAAACCAGGACCTGATCCCAAGCACATGCTATATTGCTTCTCTGTTTAAATCTCCATTGTTCTGGATTCCACTCGTGGAGACAAAATCCTTCTTATAAGATGACAAGAGAAAGCTTCCTATATCAATAGTTGTTTTTGGATTTTTTGCAGTATTTTTCCATTTGTTCCTGTCTTCCCATTCTGCTCTATACATTGCTGCTGGTTTATTTTCCTAACACAGATCCAACTTGGCTATTCTTTTGTTGAAAAAACTTACAAGTCTCTCCCTTGTTTAAATATAAAGCCATATACATGCTTCGGCCACATATTCACAATCCCTCACCGATTGGTACTGTTCTACCTTCTCAGACTTCTTTCAGTATTTCTAACCCACTGTGCTGTCCTGGGACACATTCTGTTCATTCCCACCACCTTGCTTTTTTTGTTTGTTTGTTTGTTTGTTTGTTTGTTAATTTTTTAAGGTACTTGGAGATGGGCTTGGGATCTTGTATGTGGGAAGTTGGTGCTCAACCCACTGAGCCACACTGGCTCCCTTGAGTTGTTTTTTTTGTTTGTTTGTTTTGCTTGTTGTTTGTGTTTTAGGAGGCACCAGGAACCGAACCGGGACCTCCCATGTGGGAAGTAGGCACTTGCTTGAGCCACGTCCACTCAACCCGACCCCTTGCTTTTGCTTGAGCTACCTCTCCTACTGGCATGACTATCCTCCATTGGCTTATGAACTGTGCATTCTTCAAGGTGCAATACAGATTTCCTTCAACTTCCAAAATTTTTCCCCTCATCCATTTTAGTTAGAATTAACTTATTCTTCCCATATCATCCCATAACACTATTGAATTGAATAGAAATATTTGTTTTTCCACAGAATCGTGGATAGGAAAGGACAGAGCCATATTTTATACATTTTCCTATGAAGTGTTCTAAATTCCTAATCTCCAAGGACCCTTTCTAGACAGTTTTAATCTTTTTGCATTTGGGATTTATATTTGCTTAAAAAATGTGTTTGAAACCAGTTTTGCCTTTTTAAAGTGCTTCAGTTAAGAGAACTGATTTAATGCCACACTGTTGTTTAGTTTTTCTTTAGTACTCTTCGAATCTGAAGGATACAGTTTTGCTTGATTTAACATTTTAAAAGAGGCAATTGTTTGAATTTTTAATAATTAATAGAATGTTAAAAAAGAAAAGACCTCATACATTCCCTTACTAACTAATGAACAATGCTTGGTAGCAAGGACCACTTATTTTTTGTTTCATTTTTGAGTTTTTTAATTGTTATATATATGTATTGATTTAAGCTGATGGCTAACCAACATTGGGAGTAATAAATCATATTCTCTGGTGACTTGGCAAGCAGTTTTTCTCAAAGTTGTGTATTCCCGTTATTTACTAATATGTTTCTTTCTTTTTTTCTGGTACAGTAATATCTTCATCAGAGTATATTTATCTTTAATTTACTTTTTTGAGGTTCTATTAGTTGTGCAGTAATTTGTATAGGTCCTAAAAAGGTAATAAACAAAGAAATAAATTATATATATAAAACAAGAACACAGGTGGGCATGGGTAAGGTCTAATATACATATTTAGTTTTTTTTGCTTGAAATTGGGTTTAATGTAAATCACCAATATTTTTGGATTGCAGACATTTTCTTGTAATCTTTGGTCTCATAACCTGGACAGTCATTTGGAAAGCATTGAAAGCATGATTGGCGTTGATTAAAATTTAGAATGTCTTTTTTTTTTTTAAGTCATCATTGCATCTTATAGAACCTTGATTTTATAATGCTTTAATATACCTAATTTTATGTGCTTATAAATAATTAACTAGAAACATTTTTCTTATGTAATTGTCTAATTGAAACTTTTTCAAAAGGTTATTAATTTTACTAATGGCTTAAGACTGTATTTTAAATTGTATTATGAGGAGAAATTACCATTATTTATAAACTCTGGATTTCAGTTTGAGTAAAAAATAAAACAAAGTAAGAGGGCAAAAAGTGCTGGTTTATTTTAATGCATTTATTCACTCATATATTTGGTGTATATGTATATATACACCAAATATATTTATATTTAAGTTTTAAAGAGGTGCAGAAAGTCTGGAATATCAGTCACTCTGTTCTACTTTTTTTCCCCCCAGGTCCTTCTCCAATGATCAAATTTTATCCAATTTTAAATTATTTCTAGCTTAATATCTTTTATTTTTCAACCACTACTTGTGAATAGAGTACTTAGCCAAGTACAAGTGTAATATACTGTAGATGTGCTACTGTGTTCACCTATCCTCAAGATTGGAAATCTTGAAAGCTCTCTACTACTTCTTGACCTTTGCCTTTTGCATTAGTCAGTGGGCATTGTTTTCATTTTTCTTTAGGTACTCTTAGCCAGATTACTTAATCCAGTGCTTAGCCATTCTTGGGCCTGGCTTCCCTTGCTGTAGGCACTGTTTTCTCAAATCATTACTATAGTGTGATGCCCAAATAATTTTTCTCACTTTTAATTGGCTCAATACCTGCCACACTAAAATTAAGTTCTAAACTTTATCTTCTGTTGAGCTTTGTTTACTAGACTCCTCATCTTTTCTTAGACTCTTGTCGTGTTCTTTTATTTTTTTTAATGTACTTTATCCCCCTCCCCCCACCTCCCACCATAGCTCCCTTGTCCGTTTGCTTGTTGCTTTTGCATGTTGTCTTTTTTTTCCCCCTTAGGAGGCACCAACCAAACGTGGGACCTGCCATGTGGGAGGCGAGTCCTCAACTGCTTGAACCACATCTGCTCCCTACTTTTTTATTTTTGCTCATTGTCTGCTCATTGTTTTTTATTTGCTTGTTGTCTGCTCTTTGTTGTTGGTTTTTGTTTTGTTCTGTTTTTTGCTCATGGTTTGCTTGTTGTTTTTATTTGATGTCTGCTCATTGTTTGTCTTCTTTGGGAGGCACCTGGAACTGAGCACTGGACCACCCATGTGGGAGGCAGGCGCTCCACTCCTTAAGCCATATCCGCTCCACCGTGTTCTCTTATTTTTCACTTCTCATTCTTAACTTTCCTACTCTTGGTTTTGCATGCTTTATTCCTTATACTTGCCATCATTACTGTTTGTCTTGTTTCCACTTTATATTTAGATTAAATGTACTCAGAAATAGAAGATAGGATTAAGTAAAAAGCCACATGTAGTCCTGAAAATAAATTTGTTTCTTCTTACAGATACATAATTTGAGAAAAAATAACCAGTTTACCTAGAGTGGGTATTTGAGTTTATTCTAGAAGTGTATATTTTGGCATTCTACTTTATTACCTTCATAATTACTGTGATGTGTATTTGTTTCTTTAACTCATACCCTGAATTCTAACATAACTAAACTTCAGTTGAAATATGTTCTTGATTCTTCCTCAGTATTTTTCTGTGCTCAAATTGATACAGGGCTACTGTTTCTGACTTGAAACTTTACAAATGTAAGGGACTTGGAAAATTTGAATAATGTACATTAGAGGGAATTATTAGAACAAACGAAGTTTAAAGAATTTATATTATATAACCTGGAGGTAAGAAAACGAAATATACTTTTTATTGGCTGATGGGTGTTATATAGATAATTGAATGAAAGGAACAGGCCAAAAATTACTGGCTTTTAAGTTGTAGCCAGGAACAAATAGTTGAGATAAGTTGAAAGTATAAGAGATACAAATATAACTTTTGCCCATTTCACCCTAATGTTTGCAAACTTTTTATTGACCATGTAGAAAGATGGCGAGAATTGCTTTGTTAAAGAGCCAGCCTTTCTTGTTTGCTCTGTCTGCATACCTTGGACACTGCCTAGAAAGGCCACCTAGCATGTAGCGGAGTCTGCCTGTTTTGACTTTCTAATCAGGTCATTAAATGGGAGGCAACCAAAGTTATGCACTAGTTGATATTTCTATATGATTTTCTCACATTCTGGGATATGGAAAAAATGTTCTTTTTCTCTTTATTTCTCTGTGGTAGGACCAAAAGATTCTGTGAGCTAGTCATTTAATTAGCATTGCGGTTTTTGGAGTATTGTTTGGTAAAACCTGAGAGGCTATTAAGACAAATGTATTTTCCTTGAAAATTATTAGTTGTATGTCTTAATGGAGGTAGGAGGTTAAACTGCATGAGTCCTAACTATTCTGTCAAACCTGTATTTTCCATTCTAGTTCCTGGTCCTGTCTTAAATATTCTTATCCTAATTAACAGTTCATAATTTAATATTTGCTGCAAATGTTATTATGTTACACTAGTAATGTGTAAGCTATTTGTTAAATATGAAGTGCATTTGTTAACTCCATGTAATGTGGAACATGAATGAACAGTTGTTACTGAATTGGTTAGATAGTTCTTGCAACATGAATCACTGAGTCAAGAATTGCTTGTTTAGCAATTGAGTGCCTCTCTTCCACATGGGAGGTCCCGGGTTTGGTTACCAGTGCCTCCTAAAGAGAAGACGAGCAGACACAGAGAGCACAATAGACACAGAGAGCAGACAGCGAGCGCAAACACAAAACAACAAGGGGGTGGGGGGAATAAATAAAATAAATCTTTAAAACAAATTTCTTATGGCTGCCATAATAAAGCACTACAAACTTGGTGGCTTAACAGAACAGAAATTTGTTGTCTCAGAGATCTGGAGGCTTGAAGTCTGAAGTCAAGGTATCAGCAGAGCCACACATCCTCTGAAACCTGCAGAGGAGAATCCTTCCTGGCCTCTTTCAGCTTCCGGTGGAGGCCAGCAAACCCTTGGCACTCCTTGGCCTGTGGCATCACACCAATCTTTGCCTTGGAGCTCAATGACGTCCTGGATTCTCTCACTGTGTCCATGTTCAAATTACCTCTTCTCATGAAGACAGCAGTCAAATTGGACTGGGGCCCACCTGAATTGAGTGTGGTCTCATTTTAAGCTTAACTAGTTCCCATCTGAAATGACCTTATTTCTAAATTTGTGTCTTATTTCTAAATGAGACCACTCCTGAGGTAGTGGGGATTGGGACATCAGCATATCTATTTTGGGAGAACATAATTCAACCCTTAAAAGCATCAGCAAGTGTGAATTGTGAACTCCTTTGCCATATCCAGGAACATGATATTACATTACCAGTAACTTATTATATATTTACCATTAAAAGTTTAACATGCCAACAACCCTAGAAATAGATTTATTTCTTAAGTTGCATATTTACAAAGGCTTATTAAAATAGCCATACCTACCTATATATAAAACATATCATTTATAGCTGTTGGACTATTAAATAGTAGTAAATTCTCAGCAGCTCATAGAAATTAGTTTACTTTAATGGCCATTGATTTCACAGTAAATGGCTTATGATGCATTGCAGCATCTCAGTAAAATAGTCCTTTAAAATGGACATTCTTGTAGGGGAAGCAGTGATACGCTCAGTAATAACACTGTAAATTCCTCGTGACATGCTAGCATGTTTCTCCCAACATGCTTCCACATAAATATGTTATGAGTATATTAAATATGTTATTTAAATAAATTGACCAAGACAACCAAAGCAGTGCCATTCACAAAGTATTACATCCCATTCAAATATTTTCGGCCAAAGGGAAAAGTTAAATTAAACTTCTGAAACTCAAGAAGCCTGTGCCTATGCTGGTTTTTCATTGTTTTACATTGAAAATATCATTGACTTTAATTTTTTTACTTACTATGTGAGTCTTAGACCCTCTAAAGATTTTGAGATCCTTATAGTTCCCCTGAGCCATCCGATATCCACAACTCTTTGCGATATTTTCTCCAACACCCAAGGAAACCCGGCAAATATCTTTTCAATTTAGTTTGAGGATTTAGTGCTTTGATCATGTGTCTGCTATGGAACTGAGCTGCCAAATCAGAAGAATCTGACTCAGTAGATTCTCCTGCCTTTAAGTCTACTCTGTTTCACCAGCTGCATTTCAAATGGTTGTTCTCTGAATTTCTTCACATGCAAGCTAGCAGTGAAGTATTGACTTAGTGTCTGCTATTTAGGAGATAGGATATTCATGTAGGAGCCCTGTCTTCAAATGGCATCTCACTCTTACAGAGCCTCCCCTTGGATTTGACTGACAAGTCATTGTAATTACCTCACATCCCGGGTGACTTATAACTTTAATTCCCAATGTCATTTCCACCTGTCTCTTGGGCAAAGCTAGTTAATCTCCTCTTCCCAACTCCCTCCACTTCCCACAGTCTTACAGTTCCAGAAACCACCAGCATGCCAGAGGTGTTTTGTAAATTACTCCTCTACAAGTTTATCCAACTAGGTATTATATTTGCCATTGTGAAGAAATAAATTCATATATAAATTTTGAGTCAAGTGCAAGTAAGGAATAGGATTTTCTTATTGGATTTTAGAATTAAAATAAGTGAAGTTATAAAGTTCAAGAAATTTAGCATTTATAGAAAGCTTACAGTCTATATATCAATTTTTTCATGTGTCCCAGTAATGCCCTTTTGGGCCTTTTCTCTTCTATTATTAGATCCTATACAGGGTCATGTATTGCATTTAATTTTCATTGTGTCCTTAGTTGTTCATTCTTTATTTTTCAATTGTGGGAACATATATACATAAACTTTCCCATCTCAACCACTCCCAAGCATACAATTCAGTAGGATTCCTCAACTTTACACTTTTTGCCTTATGACCTTCCCTTAGTAAAACCTTCTCATTTTCCCAGACAGATACCCATTATGAATTGACTTCTATCACCCCTGCCCCCGCCCCTTGCCCTGGCAACCTGTACTCAAATTTCAGGTCTGAATATGAGTTTGCATATTCTCCAATATTTCCTTTGTAGTTGTAATGGGGCATAATTTAACATCTTAAATCCTTAACATTCTTGTTGACTTAGAGACAAAGTTAATTTCAATAGCATACACAAACTATGTTCCTATACTGTTCTGCCCCCTCAGTTTCATGCAGTTTTTGCCACAAACTGAATTCTTAGATATTCTGTGTCCAAAGCCACTGATTTATCATTACATTTTATGCATTTGCTTTTTAAATCATGTAGGAAGTAAAAAGTGGAGTTACAAATCAAAAATACAATACTATCCATGTTGTTATCTTTACTGCAGGTCTTTATTTCTTCATGAAGCTTTGATCTACTGTCTAGTGCCCTTTCCTTTCTACCTACAGACTTATAGTCTAGTGGTGATGAATGCCCTCAGCTGCTGTTTATCTGGAAATGTCTTAATCTCACCCTCATTTGTTTCTTTTTTCTTTATTTTGAAAGAAGTGTTAGATTACGTAAATGTTACATTGAAAATATAGGGGATCCCCATATACCCCACCCTGCCCCCTCCCACAATTTCCCCCATTAACAACATCATTCATTAGTGTGGTACATTTGTTACAATTGATGAACACATATTGAAGCATTGCTACTAACCATGGTCCATAGTTTACATATGGT
The DNA here is from genome assembly GCA_026826555.1 of Tolypeutes matacus. Lineage (NCBI taxonomy): Eukaryota > Metazoa > Chordata > Mammalia > Cingulata > Chlamyphoridae > Tolypeutes > Tolypeutes matacus. The sequence goes on from JAKSZT010037276.1 coordinate 264,932, forward strand.
TTATACTTTGCACTGCATGATTTTATAGGTTTTGACAAAATGTATAATGGTCTGTATCTGTCATTGCAATGTCATGCAGAACAATTCCAATGTCCCATGTTACACTTATTATTCCCTCTCCTTTCCTTCAGAATCTCTGGTGGCCACTGCCTTTATATCAATGATACAAGTTCTTCCATTGCTAGAATAACTCTACTTTAGTCCATAGTTGCACTCATCCCTTATGTATGTTTATTCCTCAATTTGGGGCATTTGGGGATGGTGATGCTCACTCTGCTTCCCATTTTGAAAGACAATTGTGCCAGATATAGAATTCTGCTTGGCGCTTTTTGCTTTCAGTACTTTAAATATGCCATCCCACTACCTTCTTACCTCCTTGGTTTCTGATGAGAAATTGGCAAGTAATTATTTTGAGACTCCCTTGTATGTGGCAAGTTGCTTCTCTCTTGCAGCTTTCAGAATTTGAAAGTTTGGTTATATGTCTCAGTGTAGGTCCATTTGGGTTTATACTGTTTGCAGTTCCTTGAACATCTTGGATGTGAATATTCATGTCTTTTATTAAATTTGTGAAGTTTTCAGTCATTATTTTTTGAATATTACCTCTGCTTCTTTCTCTGTTTATTCTCTTTCTGGGTTTCTCACAATGTGTATATTGGTACACTTGATAGTGTCCCATAGATTCCTCTGGCCCTGTTTACATTTCTGCATTCTTTCTTCTTTCTGTTCCTCAGACTGGATGATTTCAGTTGTCTTATCTTCAAGTTCACTGATTCTTCTGTCAGCTCCATCCTGCTGTTGGACCCCTCTGGGGAATTTTTAAATTCTGTTACTGTGGTCTTCAGCTCTGTTTGCTCATTTTCATAATTTCCATTTCTCCATTAATATTCTCTTTGTATTCATCTATTATTTTCCTATTTTCCTTTATGTCTTTGACTATGCTTTTCATTAGCTCTTTGAATATATTTAAGAACTTTTTTTTAAGTCATTGTCCAGTATGTACCAGGTCTAGTTCTCCTCATTGATAGTTCCTAATGCTTGAATCTTCTCCTTTGCCTGGGATACCACTTCCTGTTTCTTTACATGTTTTGCAATCTGTTGTTGAAACCTGGACATTTTGATATTTTAAAGTGTTACTGTTGGAATTTAGACTCTGGTACATTTCTTTCTTAAGCCTGTTCCAACTAGTGTTATGACAGAGCTTTCCTTGCAGTCCAGGGAGAAACAAAAAATTTAAAAAAAAGAAGGGAAAAAAGGAGAATGCTTTCCCCAGTCTCTGAAGATTGACTTGAGCATGTGCTCTCCTTCAGAGTTTACCCCTACAATGAATTTAGAGACTAGCTCAAGGCCAAAGTGTAGGAGCTACCCTGTTCTTTTCTATGTATGCATCTTGTCTTGAGCATGTATATGTAGTTCTAGGAATTCCCCAGGTTACAGCATATGGATGTTCCCTCTTGCCTAGGAAGCAATTCCCTCACACTGTCCAGTACTGCACTGTATGCCCTACGGCCAGCAATCCCTTGCTTCAGGCAGCCACCTGACTGGTCTCCCACAGCCTTCTGTAGGAGAGCTCTGTGAACTACCTTCTACATTCAGGGCAAGTTCTGGCTCGGCACATCTCAGGCCTGATACAGTGATCTCAGGCCACCACAAGACAGACTGAGCCAGACACACATGCTCCCAGTATGTGCATGAGGGTTACTTTACTCCCTCGAGAACCAGGACCAGGGATCCATACTGGAAACACAGGCTGGTTCTGCATTGAGCTGGTGAGGGCTGAAGGAGGGGGCATCCAGGGCATTACAAGACCCTCCTGCTTTTAAGTATTCTTCTGGATTTGGTATGCATTCTGCTATTCCAGTCCTTTAACTGTTTTCTGGACTTTGGGAAAGATGTTTCTGCCAGTTCTTGCTGGTTGTATTTGTATTATCAGTCATAGTAGTAGTAATAGTAATAGTAGTTGTTGTAGTTGTACCTATTCCTTGTCAGAATTCATTTATATAGGCATTTAGGCTCTCGCTTTTTTGGCAAGTGGATTTCATATTCTATTTTCAATATCATCAGTTTATTGTTCGAGTAGTGATTTCTATATACATTTATTTTAGAATTATATATTTATTCTTCATTTATTTGGAAAAAAATTGAAAGGCTCATTTTAATATGATTGTACCTAATACTGCTCACATGATATCTTTTTTTTTAATTTATTGAAGTATATCACTCATGCAAAAACATACATAAACAAGTGTATGGTAGAAGTGTGGACTTACAAACATACATAACATCATTCAGGGCTCTCATACTTCACCCCACCACCAAAACCTTGATCGTTGTGAAACATTTTGAACTAATGTTGAAAGAGCATCCTCAAAATATTACTACTAACCAAAGTATCTTACATTTGGTGTATTTTTCCCCAAACCCACCCTATTATTTTTGTTATATCATTTATACATGAATATACATAAACAATAAGTGTATAGTAAAAGTTGTGAACTTACAAAGCAAACATGCATAACATCATACTGTGGTCCTATATATCAACCCACCACCACCTTGCATTGTTGTGAGACATTTTTTACAAATTATGAAAGAATATCATCAAAATCTTACTACTAACTGTATCTTATATTTGGTGTATTTTCCCCAACCTGCTCTTTTATTATTTTTAAAATATATTTTTATTATAGAAGTTGTGAACTTACAAAACAATCATGCACATGTGCAGAATTCCCATACAATACCCCTCTATCAACACATCACACCATGGCGGAACATTTGTTAGAGATTATGAGATAATATCGTCAGACTATTACCATTAACCATGGTCCATACCGTACATTTGGCAAGCTTTTTCCATACTCCCCCATTTTTAGCACAGTATGTCATTCGTATAGATGCATGAATATTACAGTCTTGCTGTTAACCACAGTCCATAGGTCACTCTTGTTGTATTTTTCCCATGCTTCTCCACATTCCTGCCACCCTGCAATAGTGATGTACATCTGCTCTAGCGCACAAAGGACACCTTGCTTCTGTACCATCAACCACAATTCTCATCCACCTCTGAGTTTACTGTGTTATTCAGTCCCTAGATTATTCTCTAGCTTTCTTCCAATTGACATTTGTATCATTAGATTACCCTTTCCAACCACATTCCCATTTATAAACCAGCTGTTTCTCACAATGTGTTACCATCAACTTTATACATTTTCACAGTTTTACAGTAAGGTTAATTAAAACTTCTACACACATTAAGCATCAGTAGTCCACCTCAATCCTCCTCTTATCTCCTTTAAGAATCCACCACTTACCACCATGTCTTGAAGATGTTTTCCTACATTTTATTCTAGAAGTTTTATGGTTCTTGCTTTTTTTTTTTTTTTTTTTCAGATTTTTTATCCATTTTGAGTTAATTTTTGTATAAGATGTGAGATAGGTATCTTCTTTCTTTCTTTTGGCTATAGATATCCAGTTCTCTCAGCACCATTTGTTGAATGGACTGTTGTGCCTGAGCTGGATGGGTTTGACAGGTTAGCCAAAAATCCCTTGACTATATATGTGAGGGTCTGTATCTGAACCATCAATTTGGTTCCATTGGTCTATGTGTCTGCCTTTATGCCAGTATCATACTGTTTTTACCACTGTAGCTAGATTATATGATTTAAAATCCGGAAGTGAGAGTGCTCTAACTTTGCTTTGCCTTTTTAATATTTTCTGGCTATTCTGGACCCCTTACCCTTCCAAATAAATTTGATTATTGTGTTTTCCATTTTTAAAAAAAAATACTGATGGAATTTTTATCAGAATTGCATTGAATCTGTATATCCATTTGGGTAGAATTGACATCTTAATGATATTTAGTCTTCCAGTCTATGAGCATAGAATGTTCTTCCAATTATTTAGGTCTTTTTAAAATTCTTTTAACAATGCATTGTAGCTTTCTGAATACAAGTACTTTGCATCGTTGGTTAAGTATATTCCTGAATATCTGATTCTTTCAGTTGCTATTGTAAATGGAATTTTTCTTCCTGACTTCCTCCTCAGATTGCACATTAGTAGTGTCTTTTAAAGCCTGTTTCATCTGATATAAGTATAACTACTCTGGCTTATTTTTTGTTGTTGTTGTTCCTGCATGTGTGGAATACCTTTTTCCGGCCTTTCACTTTCAATCTATTGGTATCCTTGGGTCTAAGGTGAGTCTCATGCAGGCACCATATAGGTGGTTCATATTTTCTTATCCATTCTGCCAGTCTGTGTCTTTTGATTGGGGAGTTTCATCCATCAACATTTAATGTTATTACTCTAAAGGAAATTCTTATTTCATCCATTTTGACTTTTGGGTTTTATCTGTCAGGTTTTATTTTCACCACTCTTTTGAGACTTTTAGTTACTCTTACTGATATAATCTTCATTTCTACACTCTCTTCCAAGCTCTCTTTCCTGCCTTTAGTATTTCCTCCAAAGCCAGTCTCTTGGTTATAAACTCTGTCAGTTTCTGTTCATCTGTGAATATTCTAAACTCACCCTCATTTTTGAAAGACAAATTTTGCCAGATATAAGATTTTTGGCTGGCCGTTTTTCTCTTGCAGTATCTTAAATTTATCATACTACTGTCTTCTTGCCTCCATGGTTTCTGATGAGAAATCAGCACTTAATCTTATTAGGTATCCCTTATGTGTTATGCACTGCTTTTTCCTTGCTTCACTTAGAATTCTCTTTGTCTTTGGCATTTGACATTCTGATTAGTATGTGTCTCAGAGTTGGTCTGTTGGGATTTATTCAGATGGGAGTACATTGTGCTTCTTGGACATGGAAATCTATGTCCTTCAGTAGGGTTGGGAAATTTTCTACCATTATTTCTTCACATATTTCTTCTGTCCCTTTTCCCTTCTCTTCTCCTTCTAGGGCACCCATGACGTGTATGTTCGCATGTTCTTGCTCTTGTTTAGTTCCCTGAGACCTTATTCAATTTTTCCATTCTTTTCTTCATCTGTTCTTTTGTATGTTTGCTTTCAAAGGCCATTTCTTAAAGCTCACCAATCCTTTCTTCTGCCTCCTCAAACTGCTATTGTAAGAGTCCAGTGTAAGGGGATGAGCAGTTGAAATACAGGGGCTTCTTTGGGAGTTGGAGGTTGTCCTGAGTACTGTTGTGGCAATGGATGTAGGCCATTTTAAATCAGCACACATCACTCAGAACTGAGTGGGAGAGAGTGTGGTCTACAGTGTGAACTGTGGTCTATGGTTGGTGGCAAGGCTCCAGGATATGTAAGTTCATTGAGGTTGGTGGGCCACACTGTGGGAGATGTTTGTGTGGGATGTGGTGGGAGGTGTGGGAGGTGGGCAACATGGGAATCCCAGTGGGTTCCGTGTAATATTTTAGGTAATCTAAGCACCTCTTAAAATATATGTATATATATATATAAATAACATTTTTGTAAGCAAATACACATATATGCATATATATTTATATATCATTTTGCAAATGTTTGTATGTATTGTGAGAATTTTGATTTTTACCCATAATAAAAAAAAAAGAGTCCAGTGTATTTTTAATTTCATTTATTGCACCTTATTTCATTTATTGCACCTTATTGCATTCCCATAATATCTGCTATTTTTCTATGTATGCTTTCAAGTTTTTCTTTTGCTTATCCAATATCTTCTTAATATCCCTAATCTTAGCCATCTTATTGAATTTATTAAGGAGATTTTTTTTGAACATCTATGATCAGTTGTCTCAACTCCTTTATGTCATCTGGAGGCTTATCTTGTTCCTTTAACTGGGCCATATCTTCCTGTTTCTTGGTATGGATTGTAAATTTTTGTTGGTGTCTTGGCATCTGGCTTACTAGATGCATTTATTCTGGGTGCAGTTTCCCTCTTTAGTTTAGAGCTTTTGTGCCCTTTCTCACTTCCTGGTTGTGTAGCAAGAGCCAAGGATGTAGTTAGTGCTGTAAGCTGTGGAGGCTCAAGCTGCCTGTATTTCCTCAGGTACCGATGAAACTTCTCCCACCTTTCTCCTTTGCTGGGCCTAGGGACAGAGCCACAGCCATGTGTAATAATCTAAGTCATGCAGGCCTAGACCGTAGTAGCCCAGAGAGAATGATGAAGCTTCATGCCCCTTCCTTCCCTGCCTGGGGAGGGGATGGAGTTGCAGGTGTAGGCAGCAATCTATGTTGTGCAGATCCAAAATGACTGCAGTTGCCCCGGTAGACTTAGGACTATTCAGCCTGTGCCAGCTGAATGTACCTGCAGTTACCTGGAGAGGCTGGTGCAGGTCCTGCCAGCCTCCTGCCTGCTAGAGGTAGAGCTGAGGCCTAGGCTAGGACTGCAGTCTGATCTGGGTGAAAGAAGCTGGTCCCTACCCTACTGTGTGATTTTTAGTCAGCCTGGCTTCCCCTCATGCTAGGGCAGAGTCAAAATGGTGGCTACTGGCCTCTTTCCTACTTGGACAAGTTCAAAGGTTAGCTGTTCTTAGGGTTGTACTTTAGCCAGCCGAATTTACTAATCAGTAGCTGAAGTCAGTGGCCAACTGTCTCTTCCTCCCCTGTTTCTGGGAAATGGAGCTTCCCACTGCAGCCACAGAATAGCGGCTTGCACTGCCAGAGTAGGAAGATCACCAGCCTCTGCGGCGTGGCCTGTATTTTTCCCGGAAAGGCCTGCGTAGGTACTGCCAGCTTCCTCCCTGCCAGAGGTGAGGCTGGGGCTTAGGCTAGAGCTGCAATCCGATCTGGATGGAAAGAAGCCTGCCCCTACCGGCACTGTGATTTTCAGTCAGCCCCACTTCCCCTCATGCTGGTGAAGGAATTAAAATGGTGTCTACCATCCTCTTTTGGACTTGGAGAGGTTTAAACTATAGCTGTTCTTAGGGTTATACTTTAGCCTCCCAAATTTACTAATCAGTAGCTGAAGTTGGTGCCCAATCGTCTCTTCCTCCCCCATTTCTGGGAAGTGGGGCTTCCAATTCCAACCACGGAATAGCTCCCAAGGTGGCTTGTGCTGCCAGTGGAGGATGGGCACCAGCCTCCGGGGTGTGGAGTGCTCTACTCACAAATCTTCTCTGCAGATGGACAGTCTCCTTTTTCCATTCTTTTAAAAATATTGCAGGATCCTCTTCTGGTGTTCTGGAGCCCCCAAATAGGTGCTTTAGATAGGTCTGGGTGATTACTAACTGTCCTGTACCAGGAGCTGATACTAGGAGCTCCTTAATTGCTGCCATCTTGCTGGTTGTCTCTTCACATGATATTTCAACTTTCTCTTTTGTGATTAAAATCCTAAGCTCTGGAACCCACGAGTTTTACTCATACCTCCAGCATTCCTGATTTTTCTCTATTTCATCAAATGGAGAGAGTAAATTATAATAGCTCTGAACTTATAGGATTGTTTTAAGGATTAAATGAGTATCTGTGAAGTGCTTATAACATCAGCAGGCCTAGAATAATTGCTCACTAAAAATGAGCTGTGACTTTTATTTCCTTCGCTGTTAACTTGCATCCACTCTTATTCTCTTAAACAGACATGTCAAAGGTTTCTTTATCTTTGACTTGATTGATTACTTTTAGCTTCTGGCTGTTATATTTCATAATTCATTTCTTTGGCATTTTGTGTTGTTTTTGCCAACGTTCTTCCATTGTGTAATTAGTTCATTTCTTTTCAGTATTTCTTGTTTCTGGATATGGATCTTAATTCTACGTAGTTGTAGTTTCCATACTGATTTCCCCTTTAAGCAGGGTTACTTATATTTTTTGTTTTTAATCTCAAACAAGGATAGTTTTTGTTTGTATTGGGGGCTTTTCTTGGAAATTTTTTTGTTATATAGTTCTCATTTTGTAAAAAAAAATTATAAGAGATTGTTGTCTTTATGATGATATATGTTCTGTGGAAATTTTAAATTTTTCTTTGTGGTTGTATTTGTCTAAAACATTGTTGAATTTTTAAATTCATTGTGTTAAATTTTAATAATTTATATTCATTTTGTTAATTGGTAGTTACACATTGCTACAGTATATGGAGCATTACTTCTTTTATTCATTCAGCACATATTTAATCAGTGTATCCCATGCCATGCTCTGTTCCAGGTACTGGGCCTGAATTAGATCAACATCTCAATAGAGCTCTTCAGCAGTTTCTGTTTGTTGACAATATGAATAGTTCAATATATGTCATATTTCTTTATTGTCTCTAATCAACTCAATTTTCTATAGCATCCCTTTTGCCTACTTGGTAGGTTTTATGCCAAGATGTTGGGGCAGTGTCAATGTTGATCAGCTGTCCACAGAGGTCAGGACGGAGCTGTCCTTTGTCTCTGCCTTCATGCTTCAGGCAGGTCCAGGATGCACAGAAGACATGGATATCACTGGAGAATGGATGAACCATAAGCCCTGGCACCATGCTTGGAAAGACAACAGAATGCTAGGCTTTTCTGGGGACCTGGATCCTGCCAGGTCCAAGACACAGGGCTCTCAAGCTTTGAACCCACCAACCTTCTCTACTGGAGCCCAAGACCCTTCTCTCCTACTCTGATCATTAACTCAAGTTTATCATTCCTCTCTGTCAGGATGGACCACGACGATCCATTGAACCCATGGACCAGAATATAAACAACATCTAAACTGATGCCATTTTCTTTGTGACAGGGAACTGGTAATCTTCAATTTTTATTAGAAGGGGAGATAAAATAACTGCATTCCATCCTTTTAGTACAGGAAAAAAAGAGAGAAGGGAAATAAATTTTTCATGTTAAAACAATCTGGAGGCAAGATGGTGTCAGTTTAGGAGGGCACTCCCTGACTCACTCTCTGAGGACGGCTGATTGGGGACAAGGTCCTGCCTGGGGATCTGTGTTGTGGGCGCACAGAGCATAAACCTTGGGGACATCTATCTGTGGCAGCTCACCGGTGTGGATTTCTCGGTAGAAATTCGTGAGTTTTAAGCCTGTCTGTGGTGGTTAACACAGACGGCTGAGCCCCACCTGCAGGGAAAAAGGCTGGTTTGAGCTGCGACTCCCGCCAGCAACCTGGTGAGAGGGAGCGTTCTCCAAGAGTGGGAGGGTTCTGGCGAAGGGTTGAGAGGGGTTTCCTTTCTGTGGATTTGGCTGCCTGGAACCCCTTGCAGCTTTGGGGAACAAAATAGATAGATTGAATCAACACCAGACAGAGGGAAGGGGCAAATCTGCCGAGGAAGTTGATTTACCTAGCTGCTCAGGGATATGCCCCAACTCCCACTGGCAACCCTGTGAGAGGGAGCATTCTCCGAGAGTGGGAGGGTTCTGACAGAAGGTGGAGAGGGATTTCCCTTCTGTGGATTTGGCTGCCTGGACCCTTTCATAGCTTTGGGGAGCAGATAAGCTGGCTTGAAGCAGCACCAGGCTGAGGGGAGGGACGAATCTACTGAGGAAGCCTGATTTACCCAGCAGCCCAGTAATACTCAGGCTTGGCTCCAAAGGGGGCAGAGACAGCCAGTTTTATCATTCTGCGCTGACAAGCATCAGAGCTTCAGCTCCCCAGGAGGCCAGGAAGTGGGAAGTGCTTGATTAGTTTCCACAAGCCTAGTTAGGGTCCCCTTGGTGAAGGGGGTGGTCTAGAAAAGGACTCCTTTTGGGTCCCTTATTTTGCCAAAAAAAAAAAAGGCAGTCATTTTTTTTTTAAAATGAATTCTTTTTAATTTAGTTTAATGGCTAAAATATGCCTCAAAACCTGCAGACAGAACCATGCAGGGCAATTGATTGATAAACACAAGCAGGCTGAGAGGCTCCACAAGGGCCCAAGAATGAACCCTGTTCTTCCTTAGCTTTGTTTGACTGCTTGCTTGTGTGGTTGTTTGGGTTTTCTCTGTTTATTTGTTGTCTCTTGATTTTCTTTCCTTTATCCTCCCCCCCTTTTTTTCCATCTTTTTTTTTTTTTTTTTTGATTAGGTGCTGCTAGCTTGTCTCTTCTTTGCTGTGCTTCTTCAGTGATTTCCCATTCCCTATATTGATTTTGTCTCCCAAGGTATCCCTTCTCCTTCCTTCATATTTCTGCCTTCTGCTTTCTGTTGTGGTTCTTACATAATACGTTTTTTCATTACCCACAATTTAAGGGTGTCAATTTCTTTTCAATCTATTCTGTTTTCTTCTTTTATTTATTAATATTAACTTTTTTATATCTTTATTAACTTTCTTTACTCTTTCTATTTGGTTTCCCAGTCAATCGTAGGTAGTCCACTTTTTTTCCTATTACTCTACACTGCCTACATGAGTTAAATATTCATTTCACTAAGTCTTATATGGTCCCTCTTCTAACTTTTATCAATATTACTATTATCCTTCTTCCTTTCTCACATCTTTCAATTCCTCTGGCCCTAATCTTTTGCCTTCAAGGTAACATAGAAAGATGCAAGGAAATAAAACAAGAAGAAAAAGTGTCAAAGAGAAAACTTAACACACACACAGAACCACCACCTAAATAAAACTCTAGAGCAGAGAGAGAAGCTAATCAACCGAATAAAACATCAAGATAAAATGATGAGTAGAAGGCAACAAAAAATTACAAACCACACTGAGAAACAGGAAGAGAAGGACCAGTCCAACGAACAAACTAAAATTCAGGAAGAAATGCAGAACATCAAACAACTAATCAAAGCTTTCTAAACAAATATGATGGACCAACTTAGTGAAGTGAAGGAAGAGATTAAGGATATTAAGAAAACACTGGGAGAACATACTGAAGAAATTGTAAACACATGTTAAAAGATAATGGATATGTTGGTGATCAATGGCACAATCCAAGAAATCAAAAAGACACTAGATTCACGTAGCAGCAGATTTGAACAGGCAGAAGAAAGAATTAGTGATGTGGAAGAGAGTTCATCTGAAATTAAACAGATAGTTGGACAGATAGAAAAAAAGATAGAAAAAATCCAGCAGGGACTCGGGGATTTAACCAACAACACAAAATGCACAAACATATGCATTATGGGCATCCCAGAAGGAGAAGAGAAGGGAAAGGGAACAGAAGGAGTGTTGAAGGAAATACTGGCTGAAAACTTCCCAACCCTATTGAGAGAGATGGATGTGCAGATCCAGGAAACACAGCACACCCTAAACAGTATAAATCCCAACAGGCCAACTCCAAGACATATACTTGTCAAAATGTCCAATGTTCAAGACAAAGAGAAAATATTCAAGGCAGCAAGAGAAAAGAGAACCATCACATACAAGGGAAGCACAATAAGATGAAGTGCTGATTTCCCATGGAGGCAAGAAGACAGTGGTACGACATAGTCAAAGTACTAAAAGAAAAAAACTTCCAGCCACGAATTCTCTATCCAGCAAAACTGGCATTCAAAAATGATGGAGAGTTCAAAATATTCACAGATAAACAGAAATTAAGAGAGTATGCCAATAAGAAACCTACACATCAAGAAATACTGAAGGAAGTTCTGCAAGTTGAAAGGAAAAAACAAGGGAGAGAGAGTTGGAGGAGAGTTTAAAAACAACTAAAAGACAAAAACAGAAACAAAACAAGCTATCACATACATTAATCCAAAGAAAGTATGGCTGAAGTAAGAATTCATTGAGAGTAATAACACTGAATGTTAATGGATTAAATTCACCACTCAAGAGACACAGATGGGCAGAATGGATAAGGAAATATGATCCATCTATATGCTGTCTACAAGAAACCCACCTTCGACCCAGGGATTCAAGGAGGCTGAAAGTAAATGGCTGGAAAACCATTTTACAAGCTAACAATAGCCAAAAAAGGGCAATTAGCTATTCTAATATAAGACAAAATAGACTTTAAATGCAAAACTATTGTAAGAGACAAAGATGGACACTATATATTAGTAAAAGGGGTAATCTTTTAAGAAGAGATAACAATCATAAACATTTATGCACCTAATTGGGTGCCTCAAAATATGTGAGGCAAACTCTGGAAAAACTAAGTGGAGAAATAAATGCCTCTACAATTAGAGCAGGGGACTTTAATACACCATTATCATCATTAAGCAGAACATCTAGACAGAATCAACAAAGAAACAAAGACTCTGAACAATACGTTAGAGGACCTGGACTTAATAGACATATACAGAACACTACACCCAAACATAGCAGGATTTAAATTCTTCTAGAGTGCACATGGATGATACTCCAAGATAGACCACATGCTTGGCCACAGAATAACTCTCAGTGAATTCAGAAAGATTGAGATTATACAAAGTAATTTCTCTGACCACAATGGAATGAAATTGGAAATCACAAAGGGCCAGGGAAACAGATTAGGCACAAAGATATGGAAGTTAAACAACACACTCTTAGACAAACAGTGGGTCAAGGAGGAAATCTCAAAAGAAATCAGTAACTACCTTGAAACTAATGAAAATGACAACACAACATCTCAAAACCTAATGGATGCAGCCAAAGCTGTCCTGAGAGGGAAGTTCATAGCCATAAATACATATATTAAAAAAGAAGAAAGAGCTAAAATTGAATACCTAAATGCACACTTGGCGGAATTGGAAAAACAACAACAAACTAAACCTAACAGAAGTAAAAAGATGGAAATAACAAAGATTAGAGCAGAACTAAATGAAATAGAGAATAAGAAAGCACTAGAAAAAATAAACAAAACCAAAAGCTGGTTCTTCGAGAAGATCAATAAAATTGACAAATCCTTAGCCAGAGTAACAAAGAAAAAGAGAGAACAGATGCAAATACACAAAGTAAGGAATGAACAGGGGTATATCACTACTGTCACCACAGAAATAAAGAATATCAGAAGAGGATACTTTGAAAAATTATATGCCAACAAGAATGATAATTTAGAGGAAATGGACAAGTTTCTAGAAACCCACAAACAGCCGACATTGATGAAAGAAGTTGATGAACTCAACAGTCCATTACAAGTAAAGAGATAGACTCAGTCATCAAAATCCTCCCAGCTAAGAGGAGCCCAGGAACAGATGGCTTCACAGGTGAATTCTACCAAACATTCCAGAAAGAGCTAACACCAATTCTGCTTAAGCACTTCCAAAAAATAGAAGTAGAAGGAATATCGCCTAACTCATTCAATGATGCCAACATTACCCTAATACCAAAACCATACAAAGATACCATAAGAAAGGAAAATTACAGACCAATTTCTCCAATGAACCTAGATACTAAAATCCTCAACAAAATACTTGCTAATTGTGTTCAACAACATATAAAAAGGACTATAGACCATGACCAAGTGGGTTTCATCCTGGGTAAGCAAGGATGGTTCAATATAAGAAAATCAATCAATGCAATACACCACATAAACATTTTTGAAAGAAAAAAATCACATGATCATCTCTATAGATGCAGAAAAAGCATTTGACAAATTACAGTACTCTTTCCTGATAAAATCACTACAAAAGACAGGAATAGAAGGAAGCTTTCTGAATATGATAAAGGGTATATATGAAAAACCCAAAGCTAACATCATTTTCAATGGTGAAATCCTAAAAGCCTTCCCTCTGAGATTGGGAACAAGACAAGGATGCCCACTATCACCACTCCTATTTAACATGCCTTAGAAGTACTTGCTTGAGCACTGAGGCCAGAAAAAGATATAAAAGTCATCCAAATTGGAAAAGAAGAAGAAAAAAATTTATTATTTGCAGACGACATGATCCTGTATGTAGAAATGCCTGAGAAATCTACAACAAAGCTTCTAGAACTTATAAAGTAGTTCAGTAATGTTGCAGGCTGTAATATCAATGCTCAAAAATCAGTAGCATTTCTGTACACCAATAACGAGCAACCTGAAGAGGAAATCAAGAAAGAAATACCATTTACAATAGTAACTAAAAGAATCAAATACCTAGGAATAAATTTAACTAAAGATGTAAAGGACTTGTATATAGAAAACTACAAAACACTGTTAAAGGAAATCAAAGAAGACCTAAATAAATGGTAGAATAGTCCCTGTTCATGGATAGGAAGACTAAACATCATCAAGATGTCTATCCTACCCAAACTAATCTACATATTTAATGCAATCCCAATAAAAATCAACACTGTATTTTTTAAGGAACTGGAAAAACTAACTACAAAATATATTTGGAAAGGTAAGAGGCCCCGAATTGCCAAAGGCATGTTCAAAAAAAAAAAAAATGAAGTTGGAGGCATCACATTACCTGACTTTAAAACATACTACAAAGCTACAGTGCTCAAAACTGCATGGTATTGGCACAAGGATAGACCTACTGACCAATGGAACCGAATTGAGAGTTCTGATATAGATCCTCGCATATACAGTCATCTGATATTCAACAAGGCCACCAAGCTCACTCAGTTGGGAGAGAATGGCTTCTTTAACAAGTGGTGCTTGGAAAACTGGATATCCATATCCAAAAGAATGAGAGAAGAATACCATCTCACACCTTATACAAAAATCAACTCAAGATGGATCAAAGATCTAAATATAAGAGCCAAAACCATAAAGACCTTGGAAGATAATGTAGGCAAGCATCTACAGGACCCTGAAATAGGAAATGGTTTCATGAACTTCACACCCAAAGCACGAGCAGCAAGAGAAAAAATAGATAAATGGGATCTCCTCAAAATTAAAAACTTCTGCACCTCAAAGGATGTTATTAAGAAAATAAAAAGGAAGCCTGCTCAATTGGAGAAAATATTTGGCAACCGTATATCTGATAGGAGCCTAATATCATGCATATATAATGAAATCCTGCACCTCAAAAATAAAAAGACAAACAACTCATTTTAAAAATGGTCTAGTGACCTGAAAAGACACTTCTCCAAGGAAGAAATACAAATGGCTAAAGAGCACATGAAAAAATGCTCGACATCATGAGCTATTAGGGAAATGCAAATCAAAACTACAATGAGACACCATCTTACACCCATCAGAATGGCAGCTATTGAAAAACAGCAGACTATAAGTGGAGAGGATGTGGTGGAATAGGAACCCTTATCCACTGCTGGTGGGATTGTAGAATGGTCCAGCCACTGTGGAGGACAGTTTGGTGGTTCCTCCGAAAACTAACAATAGATCTTTCATATGATTTAGTGATTCCACTGCTGGGTATATACCCAGAAGAATTGAAAGCAAAGACACGAACAGATATATGCACACCAATGTTCATAGCAGCATTGTTCACAATTGCCAAAAGTTGGAATCAGCCCCACTGCCCATCAACAGATGAATGGATAAGCAAAATGTGGTACATACATACAATGGAATATTACTCAGCTGTAAGAATGAATAAAGTGCTAACACATGGAATAACATGGATGAATCTTGAAGACCTTATGTTGAGTGAAGCAAGCCAGGCATTGAAGGATGAATAGTATATGGCCTCACTGATTTGAATTGAGGAAAATGAGCAGTCTCTGAGAACCATTGTCTGAAAGATAGTTTAAAAAGGGAGAGAAAGAGAAGAGAGGGTTGTGAGCCATCACCCATATGGACATCTTCTATGGTAAAGTGATAAAGCATAGTTCATATTGAAGGATAGGACAGGTGGGTAGTGATATTACTGGGTTTGGTGGTGCAGGGTTGACAGATGGGTAGATTATCCAGGATACTGCGGGGAGAGACAGGAGGGGGACTAGGTGAACATGGGATTTGTGGATATGGTGTTGAAAGTGCAGGAGTGGGAATGCTCTTATGGCAGTATGATAAGGTAGTGTTACTGGTTTAGGGTGTAGGTTGGGGGGCATTCAGGAAGGGGTGCATCTGGAGTAGGCTTCTGGGGAGTATGTGAGTGTTCATCCTGTCACAATATGTTGTGTCTGGGAGTGGAGACCCACATGGTGAGTGGGAAGAAGATGGACCCCCATCTTTGAGAGGGCCGATTCACCCAGAAACAGACACGTGGGTGTCTCTTAGGAGCAGGGGTGGATCCTAATAGGGGAGGACAATCAGCATGTCAAGACATCTTATTGCATGTAATTATGACTCTTGTCATCCAATGAGTCAAGACAGGGTTGTGTCATGTGGCCCAGGGGGATGGGGAGGAAGGAACAGAAAAGACAAAACAGGGGGTATTTAGTGGTCATGGGAAATGTTTTTCATTACCTTACAGTAATGGAAACAGGACATGGTAAATATCATCAAAAATTATTAAACTGTATCATCTAAATTGTAAACTATACTGTAAACCATTGACAATGTTTAGTAGCTATGTTTCACTATCTGTATAACAGTTATAACAATGCTATCATCTACATAAAAAAGGTTTTAATATGGGGTAAGGAAAGGGGAAGGAGGTTGGGTATATGAAAATCTCCAGTATTCTGTGTGTGACTGTGCTGTGACCTAAAACTTCTTTGAATATTAAGTGAAAATTTGGGAGACACTGGGGAGTGAGAGGGGGAAGGTGCCATGGTACAGACTGGACACCAGATAATGCAGTGATAAAAGGAAATAATAATAATAATAACTTTTTAAATTTTTTAATTAAAAAATTTTTTTTTGTTTTTTTCCCATTTTTTGAATGTCCCAATCCTTTAATTTTATTTTATTTTTAGGTATTTTTTTCTGAGTTTCTATGTATTTTATCTCTTACATTTAAGCTTATCATCAGTATTTCATTTTCCTATTAATTGTATTTGGCTATTATATGGGCTTCATCTTCAAGGAAGGTTTAGATCGCAGATGGGTTACAATGGGGGCTGCAGAGGATCATTGGTGGGGAGGGTATCTGGGATGGGGGTTTCATGGGAGGAAGTTCACCTGAATACATGAAATATATATAAAATGTTAAAATGATCAAGGGGTGGGGCATGGTCACAGTGGGTAGACAATGACTCAATAAATGAGGGAATACTGAATTCCCAGCCTGGAGAGCTCTACCACATTCTCCAAGGGAAAAGCAACAGTCCCCTGAGTGCAGGGGCAGTGTCTGGCAAAGGAGGATGGGCCAGTGATGAGTTCTTTTTATTGATGACTACCCTTATGAGTTTTTGCTCTTGTAACTGAAACTTAGCTTACTGTTACAGGGTACCTAAGGGTTGCCACCTGAGAGCCTCCTTGTTGCTCAAATGTGACTTGTCTCTAAGCCAAATTCAGCATATGAAAGCATTACCTTCCCCCAGTATGGGACATGACTCCCGGGGATGAGCCTCCCTGGCAACGAGGGATTAATACCAAGTGCTAACTAGCAATACGACTGGAAAAAGACCTTGAAAAAAGGGGGAAAAGGTAAAGACAAATGAGTTCATGTGGCTAAGAGACTTCAAAGAGAGTCGGGAGGTCATCCCAGCGGTAACACTTATGCACACCTCAGTAGGATCTCATAGACCACCAAAGTGGATATCACCCCACACAGAGGGGCTCCTGAGGGCTCTGGAGACACTCAGGTACTATATAAGGAAAGATAGCTCCAGGGATTGATGCCTTATCAGTGGGCTCTACTTTGGAATCTGTGCTCTGAGAGTGACAGAGTTGGATTCAAATAAGTCCTCCCTGCACGTGGTCCATCAGTCCCTTCTATTCAAACCTATATGTGAGGCTGGGGTTTGTAGGTGTACTTCCAGAGACTGGAACCTCTGGTCTTCCCATGTGCCAGCTGTGCCTGGAATCTCGGTGGAGCTGCAGCTCCCACTCTATAGCACAATGGACTCACCCATGTCACCTGGTGAGGAGAAGATGATGGACAACAGCCATGCCAGGGAATGGAGAGAGCCTGCAGCTGCCAGCAGGATAATCCCACCCATCATATCCATGGGATATAAGCCCCCTCTCACTTGGAGGTAGAGTGGACATCACCATCCCAAACTCCTCAGGATTGGGGGAAGAGCTATGGACTAGAGTGGACTCACTGGTATTCTGTTGTAGACATATTGTGATTCAAGCAATGGAAGAAATTACAACAGTGAGGTGGAGCCAGTGGCCACTGGATGCTTTGGGGGCAGGGAAGGGAAAAGCAGTTGTAATACAGGGGCTTTTTCAGGACTTGGGAATTGTCCTGAGTGATATTACAACGACAGATATAGGCCATTTTATATCAGCATATAACATGCAGAACTGTGTGGGAGACAGTGAGGCCTACAATGTGAACTATAGTCCATGCTTAGTGGCAAAGAACCAGGATGTGTATATCCATTGCAGGTGATGTGCCACACTAATGAAAGATGTTTATGGGGGAGGTTATGGGAGGTGTGGGAGGTGGGGAACATGGGAATCCCTGTAATTTTTGTGTAACATTTATGTAATCTATGCATCTTTTAAAATATATATATAAAAAAAACATCATGGCTCACTGAAGGCTCAGACGATGGTTAACATTTTTTAGTAATAAATTATTTTTAATTATGGTAAAAAAAATATTAATTTATTTAACTTGTTCCGGTCCTCTGTATCTTTTCTTATGTTTTGACTATTTGACCTGTTAATTGCACTGAGAAGCATGTTAAAGACTTTTCTTAGTTAAACTGAAGTTGCCAATTTCACAATATGCTTTTTATCCGTTGTCTAATTTTATATATCTTAAAACTTCAGTGTGTAAATGATTAATGTCTACATTCATAATATATTGAATTCTTTCATAACATTAAAATGGTTACATGTTCTTTTTAAAAATGTAAATGTAAATTTGCAAGCATACACCTGTAACACAGGAGGTCAAGCCGGGGAAAGCTGACCAAATAATTCGATATTCCAGAGAAACCACACGGGAGCCCAGCGTAGGTCATGCCTTTACTATTTATGATTACTCGCTTAACCTGACAGCAGCCAGCCGGGAAAAGCTTCTCACCATCTTTTGAGGGCTACAGGTTTATACAGAGGAGTGTACGTGCACAAGCAGTAAACAGCACATTTTTGTGGCATAGGTAATGGGTACAATGAGAACAGGTATATTTAATAATAAACTTGACTATAACCTATGTGCACAAATACAGATTAGACATCTTGTCGCCCCTCATAAGGTCATTTGACCTGAAAGGGTCGGGTTGCTGGCTAGTTCAACCCCACCTTTTCCAGCAATCTGTACAAATAATTAGTGGGAGGGGAAGTGGGCATTCCGTGTCCCCACACACCAAGTAAGAGAATAATATGATGAACTCCATGCACCTATCACCAACTTCAATACCTACCAATATCCTTTTTGCCTTTATCCCCTCTCCCCAAGTTTTAAATATATTTTTACTGGTGTATTTTAAATTAAACCCAATATATAATACTATTTCCCTTGTAAAAAACTGCACCTTTCTGTAATAAATATTAACTGTTTTAAATATATATATATATGCATATCACCACAACACTAATACTCAATATTCATGTTCTCCAATTGTCTCAGGTATTGGAACCCAAACCAATTCTATGCATTATATTTGTTTTTGTTGTTGTTGTTTGTTTTATCAGTGTCTTAACTAGTTTGAATTTACCCTACCCTCCTTTTAAACTGACATTTGTTTCTAAAATAATTCAGGTCATGTGTTTTATAGACTCTCCTGAGTATTGATTTTTCTTATTGGAAATGCCTGGTGTTATTTAGTATGTATCCCCACATTCCCTATATTTATATTTACTGTATACTGGTGTTAAATATAAAGTCTTCATTAGATTCAAGTTTGATTTTTTTAATGCTCTCCCCTGTAATCCATCCCACTCTCCAACCCAATCTCCAGGTATTCAATGATCTGTTATTATATATTAGCTTGCATGTTCTGGAATTTTACATAGATGCAATCATACATGGATGGCTCTATTTGTCAATTTCTTTCAAGATACTCAGCATAATTATTTTGAGGAACATATATGTTGTTATATGGATCAATAGTTCATTTAAATTTCTGGGTTTATTTCATTATATGTATGCACCACAATTTGTTTATACATTCATCTATTTGTTATTTTCATTGTTTAAAACTATTAGATTTGGCAAATGAAATTTCTGCAAATATTCATGTTCACATCTTTGTGTGAGCATAATATGTTTTAATTTCTTTTGCATGAATACCTGTAAATGAAATGGTTGGACTGTGTGATAGGTCTATGTTTAATTTTTTTACAAACTGAACTATTTTCCAAAGTGTATGCGAGATCCACTTTCTCCACACCTTTGCCAACATTTCGACTGGTATTTTAACATTAGCCATTTGATTGGTTGTGATATTAGCCATTCTAATTGTTGAATTTTTATTTCCTTAGTGATTAATGATATAAACCATCTGTTTAATGTGACTATTGGCCATTCATATATCTTTTTTATGAGGTGTCTATTCATGTTTTTATCATTTTCATTGGGTTGTCTTTTATTTTTACATAGTAAGGGTTCTTTATGATTTACATATTCTGGATAATGCACATATTTTCTCCTAGATTGTTGCTTACCTTTTTTTTAAAAAAAGATTTTATTTATTTATTCATTTATCCCTCCCTTGCTGCTTGTGCTCTCTGGGTCAGCTAACCACGCCGTGCGGGCGGGCTTGCCTTCACCAGGAGGCCCCAGGAACCAAACCTGGGGCCTCCCATATGGTAAACGGGAGCCCTACTGATTGAGCCACAGCCGCTTCCCTGTTGCTTACCTTTTCATTTTCTTAATGGTATCTTTAGAATTTTTCTAAAAAATTCTAAATTTTTCATTTACATTTCTTTTGCTGTTTGCACTTTCTTTGTAATCTATAAGAAACTTTTCCCATCCCAAGGTCACAAAGATTCTCTTCTACGTTTTCTTCTAAAATTCCTATATTTTTAGTTTTACCCTTTGATCTATGATGCATTTCATTTTGCAAAATATATTTTTATTAGAGAAGTTCTGAACTTACAAAATAATCATTTACATGTGTAGCATTCCCATACAACACCCCTCCACCAACACACATCATTGTGGAACATTTGTTACAGATTATGAGATAATGTCATGAGACTATTACCACTATGGTCTACAGCATACATTTTTTCCATACCCCCCATTATTAATAAGTACATCATTGGCATTGATTCAAGAATATTACAGTATTGCTGTTAACTATAGTACCCAGGTTACATTAATTGCATTTTTCCTATGCTTCTCCACATTCTTACCACCTTGCAAAAGTGATGTACATTTGTTCTAGTTCATAGAAGGATGTTCTTGTATTTGTACTATTAACCATAATTCTCATCTACCTCTGGGTTCACTAGGTTATTCAGTCCCTTGATTATTCTCTAGCTTCATTTCATTTTAATGATGTCATTTTACTGTCTTCTGGCTTCCATTGTGTCTGCTGACAATACCAGTTGTCAGTCTTACTTACTTTTTAAAGTTTATGTGCATTTTTATTACTTGCATTTCAAATTATCTCTTTATCTTTAATTTTTGGCAGTTTCCCTGTGATTTGTCCAGGTGCAGTTATTTTGTATTTAAGCTACTTGAGTTCACTAAGCTTCTTGAATCTATGGATTGCTTTCTTTATTGGTTTTGGAAAATTAGCATCCTTCTATCCCATTCTTCTTCTTTTCCTCGGGGATTCTAAAACAATGTTTTAGGTTCCTAGGGCTACCCTTAAAAAGTCCCAGAAAATGAATAGCTTGAAACAATAGAAACGTATAGTCTCACAGTTTTGGAGGCTAAAAGTCTGAAATCAAGGTATCAGATGGGTGATGTTTCCTCTGAAGTCTCTAGGAAAAATCTGGTCCATGCCACTCTCCCGGCTTCTGGAAATGTTTGCCAGCATTATCTGCCTCTGTCATTACATGGAGTTCCCCCCCTAACCCCATATTTGTCTAGGTCAAAATTACCCTTCTTACAAGGACTCCAGCTATATTGGATTAAGGGCCAACTCTACTTCAGTATGACCTCATTTTATCTTGCCTGATTACATCTATAATGACTCTATTTCCAAATCACATTCTCAGGTATTTGGGATTGAAAAATCAATATATTTCAACATATAATAACATGTAAGTCAGGCCTTTTGACTATCTCCCCCCTTTGAGGATCTTGATGATATTAGCTTCCTTCAAAGAAGATTCTTCATAACCAATGTTAGACAGCTAGAGTGGAGCAAATTGCTTTAATGTAATTTGGGACCGATCTTACTCAAACTTGGGTGAAGATTTCTAAAGCATCTGTGTGGTTCTGATTCAGTCCTGCTGCTACTCCACAGCTCTCCAAATGCCATACTGAGAACTTGTGGTGATTACCAAGTGCCACACCTGTCTTACATCTTCAACCCCAATTTCTGTCTCCTTTACATTGGAAGTGTAATGAAAACTCCATTCTGCTGTCCAGCAGTTGTCTGGTGAGCTCTTAAGGCTCTTAAATGTTGAAGTTTAAAAATGTTGCAAATACTTAGGGCACACAACAAAATGAAACCTCACCACTCAGCACTTCACTTTTCTACAAGATTTTTGCTTCTTAAGCATAGTCTACCATTTTGATTCCAGCTATATCTTAGACATAAAATCCTAAAAGAGGAATCATTGCAGGAAAAGTCTTACACTAATAAGACATTTGACACCACTGCTAAATTTTCCTTCACAAGGATTGAAATCAATTAACTCTCATCAAAATATACTGCAGAAATTATTCTTATTTGGAAACTGATTATTTTCTACAGTCTCTTGATTCAATACAGGCAATAAATGAAGATGTGCGAAATTGCATGAATGATTTTGTCTACTAGAAATTCCTTCTAGAAATAAGAGTAGAAATGTGGTAGCAGATAACTCTTTTTAGCTTAATATGAGAAGATACTCCTAACAGCATGAAGTGAGTGATATAAATGGAGAATTAGTTAGTATACCAAAAAATAACATTACAGAGCAATTGTCATTTCACTCATGTCTTTTCAGTAAGAACGGCCTTTGTTTTGTGCCCTCCATCACTTTGTGTATATCTTTATCAAGGCATCAACAATAGTATATGTGTTTAAATAGATTCAAAACTTTGAAAGTTGGAACTTTACCTAATCATGTACCTGTAACACAACTCCTAGAACACTGTGGATATTTAATACAACTGTGTCAAAGGAATGTTTAATGAAGTATGTGGACTTAACAATATCAGCAAAATCTTTAGTCCACACTATGTCAATAGAATTGTTTGTTTTGTTTTTCTAATCTTCTATAAGTTATAGACATGTTCCTCTTCTGTTGGTCAGAAACTTTATCAGAGCATACAAGACATTGCCCAGGCATGGTACCATAGCCCAGTATTTACTAAAGAAAATCATAAATTATCAGACCAATGATCTAATTAAATATACTTTATATTTTTAATTTCATAATCTATTATCACTAGTCCAGCTAAAATCCAAAGAAGAAGGAATTATTATTTTTACAATATTAAAACTAAGATTAAAGAAATTCTATTAGTCTTTCAGATTTCATGCCCTGGAGTTTTCTGATCCAAAAAGCCTGGATGTGTGTGAACCTCATGGTTAGCTAAAGGAGTGGACCCAGATCACATACCCACCTTTACAGTTTAAGAGGAAGCCTGAAGCAAATATAAGATATGGGCCATAATTAGTAGCAATACTTTGATGATTCTTTTTCATAATTTGTTACAAATGTTTCAAAACAATGCAAGGTATCGGTAGTGGAATGAGGTATGGGAGCCCTGTATGATGTTATGCAAGTTTGAGTGAAAAGTAAAATGAATGTGCATATTGTGGTGTAGATAAAACAGTGTTACCCATAATATTTTCTAAACTTATATTTTGAGAAATTGAGAATACCTATCTAAATGGCTGACAAGGCTTAATTTTGTAAATTCCCTCTTATACTGTAAACTTTCTTGAATTAAATTCAATTATAGAGTGTATACACTTTCGTATATAAAGTGTGTTCATTTAATTTTCTTATAAAGAATATTAATGCTTCATAATACAAATGGATAATTGGAATAAATCTATAGAGTATTTCATTCCATAATGCCTCATATTCTATCTATTCATTGACTCACTCATTTTTATTACTTACGTGTATTTTTCATTTTTCTAAACTATGATAAGCTTACATGCAAGAGACAAACATAAGGAAACTCAGGGAAAAAAAACAAAGAAACAATCAAACAAAACAAAACAAAATATAATTAGTGGATTGGGACATTCAAAAAATGGAAAAAAAAAACAAAAGAAATGCCTTTTTTAAAAAAATTATTCTTTTTTTCCTTTTATCACTGTGTTATCGGATGTCCGGTGTACTGTGACACCTTCCCCCTCTCAATCCCCATTGTCTCCCAAATTTTCATTTTAAAATAGAGTTTTTATGACTAAGAGGATTCAAAGTGAGTAGGGAGGTCATTCCAGAGGTTATGTTATGCCACAGTAAACAAAGCCTCAAACAAAAGTGCTCCTGAGGGCCCTATGGATGTCCAGACACCATAGGCAAGCCACACAGCCACATGAAATCAACAACCCTCCCCCTTTGGTAGGCTTTATCTGAGAATATATGAAAAACTATTTCCACTCATTTATAAATCCCATAGTTATGATTCTTCTAATTCTTTCATCTATACTTATGATTTTCAATTTACTTAAGTATATTTCTTAATTGTTGGATTGTTCCCTTCCTAGTTGAGCACTGAAACTAAGCAGATATGTGGCCAACTCCTACTCTCCAGTTTTTTGGCTTGCCCTGGCCAACTAACAAAACAATGGTTTTTCCCAACCCAAAAGTATGAAGTATCTTCAACTGCAAGCAAAACAATTCTATTCTTATGCTCCATGATAACTATGCCCCATCTCAGCCTGACACAGTCAGAATGGACATCATCCTAAATTCCTCAAGATTGAGTAATGAACAAAAATAGGAGAGTACAAGCACTGATAAAACAGATTTACTGTTATTGTAGTTATTATCTTGTGTTAAGTGAATAACTTGAAACATTGATAAAACTAGTTTGTAAAATAAATAAATCTAGGAAGGAAAAAAACATAAGCAAACTGAAAAAATTTTTGAGACACAGGCACGGAGCTCCCTTCCCACTAGAATTTACCCACCATTTTCCATTCACTAAACCATCCCATCATTGCACTTGCTTTATAGAAGAGCACTCTGCCTCGTCAGGACCTGCCCAGCCATCCTTTCTCAACCCACTGTCTATCCCACCACCAATGTTGACTTAACAAAGACCCTTACTATTCATGCATGTTCAGTATGAACATGTTCACAGCCCACCATTGTGATACTTCAGCACGTTTGTGTTTTTGCTGATGAGTGGAGTATTTTTCTGGCCCCTGGGAAGAAGAATGCACCCTCAAATGGCTTACCTGAGGAGTGTTTAAGGGGTGCCTCTACCAAGGTGTGGGTGAAAGTTACGAGTTGAGAAGAAAGCAGGGACAATAAATTGAGGTAAAACATTAGCAATATAATGGCCAAAGGGAGAGGAATGGCAAATTCTTACTAGAACATATGGGAACTATAGTCTCTGGGGAAAACCCATCCAAGGAAGAAGGCAGGACTGAAGGGGGAAGGATGCAGCCACTGCCCAAGAGCATCATGTATGGGAAGGAATGTTAGGTGGGTAGAGATGAAAAGGGAATACCTAGAGATCACTCTCTAATCTCTACAACCAAACATAAAAATAAGGGTAAAGAGTCCTGCATAATGCAATCAGTCAAGGTCAGCCTCCAGGGCACAGAGCAGAGTAGAGCAGTTCAGATGGATCTGGAAAGACCAATAGAAAGTAACCAATACAGTATGATTAGTAAATGTCTCTTTCACCTGGACATAGGTGAACAAGGCATGGAGAACTTCGTGCCAAAGAGATCCTAAGTAATGCTTGGAAATAAGAGTTAACCAGCATTGTATACAACGTTGTACTTAGCAAATTGAT
Organism: Tolypeutes matacus; assembly: GCA_026826555.1. Taxonomy (NCBI): domain Eukaryota; kingdom Metazoa; phylum Chordata; class Mammalia; order Cingulata; family Chlamyphoridae; genus Tolypeutes; species Tolypeutes matacus. Next base: position 290,675 of record JAKSZT010037276.1, read on the forward strand.
TGAGATAAATGTAACTTTTTGGAAGAATGTTTGAGTAAAGGAAAGCCTTATGTTATAAGTGGATTTCTTGAAGTTGAGAGGAGAAAGATTATAAAGAAATCTAATTTCTAATCCATGACAATATTCAAACACTTTGTCTCTCACCTCTGTAGCTCTCTTCCCCCCGCCTACATTTATTAGAATAAAAATGAAGTCTAACATTTTTTTAAGGAAGGGTTACTCCACGAGAAAAAAACTTTAGAAGCCATTTCTCATACATTTTAAAAGTAGTTTAATATAAAAGGGATTTAAGATGGCATGAATAGTTTGGGGAAACGGCATACTGTGTGGGTGAAATATTTGAAGAGAAGGGGGAAGAAAATTGGAATTTCACATAGGCCCCACAAAGAAGAAACCTGACTAGTGAGTGGGTAATACAGAAACAAATTTTACCTCCATCTATGGACAAATGTTCTAGGTCACTTTCTTTTTTTTTTTTTTTTTTTTTAATTTATTTTTTATTGTGGGTAAAAATCAAAATTTTCACAATACATACCAATATTTGTAAAATGATATATAAATATATATGCATATATGTGCATTTGCTTACAAAAATGTTATATATATATATTAAGAGGTGCTTAGATTACCTAAATATTACACGGAACCTACTGGGATACCCATGTTCCCCACCTTCCACACCTCCCACAACATCCCACACAAACTTCTCCCACAAGTGTGGCCCATCACCCTCAATGGACTTACACATCCTGGGGCCTTGCCATGAACCATAGACCACAGTTCACATCGTAGACCACACTCTCTCCCACACAGTTCTGAACGGTGTGTGCTGATTTAAAATGGCCTACATTGTTGCCACAATGGCACTCAGGACAACCTCCAAATCCCGAAAAAGCCACTGTATTTCAACTGCACATCCCCTCCCTGCCCAGAAAGTGTCCAGTGGCCACCGGCTCCACCTCACTGTTATAATTTCTTCCATTGCTAGAATCACCATATGTGTACAACAGAATACCATCAAGTCCACTCTAGGCCATAGTTCTTCCCCCAATCCTGAGGGAACTGGGATGGTGATGTCCACTCCACCTCCAAGTGAGAGAGGGCTTATATCCAATGGATATGGTGGGTGGGATGATCCTGCCTGCAGATGCAGGCCCTCTCCATTCCCTGGGATGGACATTGCCCATCGTTGTCTCCTCGCCAGGTGACTTGGATGAGTCCATTGAGCTGTAGGGTAGGAGTTGCAGCTCCACTGAGATTCCATGCACACCTGGCACATAGGTAGACCAGAGGCTCCAGTCTCTTGAAGTATACCTAAAAACTCCAGCATCACATATAGGTTTGAATAGAAGGGACTGATGAACCATGTGCAGGGAGGACTTATTTGAGTCTAATTCTGTCACTCTCAGGAGCACAGATTCCAAAATAGAGCTCACTGATAAGGCGTAAGTCTCTGGGGCTACCCCTACCCCCTTATATAGGACGTGAGTGTCTCCAGAGCTCTCAGGAGCCCCTCTGTGTGGGGTGATATGCACTTTGATGTTCTATGAGCTCCTACTGAGGTGTGCGTAAGAGTTACCTCTGGGATGACTTCCCGACTCTCTTTGAAGTCTCTTAGCCACTTGAACTCATTTGTCTTTACCTTTTCCACCTTTTATTCAGGGTCTTTTTCCAGTCGTGTTGCCAGTTGGCACTTGGTATTAATCCCTCATTGCCAGGGAGGCTCATCCCCGGGAGTCATGTCCCACATTGGGGGGAAGGTAATGCATTCATATGCTGAGTTTGGCTTGGAGAGAGGACACATTTGAGCAACAAGGAGGCTCTCAGGTGGCAACCCTTAGGCACCCCATAACATTAAGCTAAGTTTCAGTTACAAGAGCAAAGACTCATAAGGGTAGTCATCAATAACAAGAACTCATCAGTGGGCCATCCTCTTTTGACAGACACTGTCCCTGCACTCAGAGGACTGTTGCTGCTCCCTTGGAGAATGTGACAGAGCTCTCCAGGATAGGAATTCAGATTCCCTCATTTACTGGGTGATTGTCCACCCACCATGACCATGCCCCATCCTTTGATCTTTTGAACAATTTTGTATATCTTTCGTGTATATTCGGATGAACTTACTCCCATGAATCCCCCCTCCCAGACACCCCCCACCAATAATCCCCTGCAGTACCCATTGTAACCCTTCTGTGATCTAAATCTTCCATGAGCATGTAGTCCTTAAAATAATCAAATACACTTAATAGGAAAAAGAAACAACAATGATAAGCTTACATGCAAGAGACAAACATAAGGAAACTCAGGAAAGGAAAAAAACAACAATCAAAAAACAAAACAAAATATAATTAGCGGATTGGGACATTCAAAAAATGGGGAAAAAAGCAAAAGAAATGCCTTTTAAAAAAATGTATATATATATATATATATATTCTTTTTTTCCTTTTATCACTGTGTTATCGAATGTCTGGTGTGCTGTGACACCTTCCCCCTCTCAATCCCCAGTGTCTCCCAAATTTTCATTTAATTTTCAAAGAAGTTTTAGGTCACAGCAAAGTCACACACGGAATACCAGAGACTCCCAGATACCAAACGACCCCCCCTTCCCCATCCCATATTAACCCCCCCTCTTTTTTTTGGATGTTAGCATTGTTATAACTGTTATACATCTAGGCCACTTTCAAATAATGGTATGGCTGCCACAGGTCACAGGAGTTGTATGTCATCAGACAGAATCTAGTGAGAGTGTAACAAATTTAAGTACCAAGCACAGGGTGAGACATCAGTGATCTTTAAACATTTTTCATCAGTAGAAACCCCACTTCAGATTTAAAATGTTATGGTTGGACCTGGTCTTGGGAGAGAGGGGAGCAGGGGGAATGGTGAATAAATACCCTGCCCACATATCACCTTCTGAAATCTCTTGTCAGTTACCATAAGGAAGATAAACATTAAAATACTGATATGTATACATCTATTCTACTCCACTTATACTTCCAATAGAAATCTTAATTTCTCAATGTACTCAAATACAGCAAATGAATGTCTATACATAATGACCAATTTTGCAACATAATTTATAAAATTGTATCTTTGAATATCTAGTTTTGTCTAAATCCCTCAATAATTCCAAAAGTAAAAAGTATTTTATAATAAAAGGGATGACATTCCTTTATGCTAACATATTCTGTATAGAAGGAGAGAACAGGTATATGAGTGCCCTGAGGGGCAAGTAAGAAAAGCAGGCTTGTCTTTTACTGACATTAATAGTCAATAATTCTAGACCCTTTTGCATTTCAGCAACCAACCCTGGGCCATCCATGAAGTCCAATTCACTGGGGTGGTCTCAGCATTTTGTCAACCTGATTACAGAGACATGTTTAATCAAACGGTCATTTTTGAGTATGTTCCTTTGAATAATGTCATTGATTTGAATTCTTGTGGGTCAGTATTACAGTAACCAAGTCTAAATTCCTCTCCTCAGCACAGCTGGTGCCTGGGGTTTTGAGGCTTGTAGCATCCAAGGTGACTCACTGTATTTCTGATTAATGTGAAATAGACAATAAGTGTTTATGCAAGCATATCATGACTGTGTTATAGATTTATTGATAATGAGTATGTGCATTCAGAGGTGGAGCGTTACTGTTTTATGATTCTCTTGGTCACTGCTACATCTAGGTGTTGAAAGAAAATCTGAGGCTCAATTTAACATGTGTTTGCCCTTCATTCATAGAATAGTTCCCAAAGAAATATACATTAATTGATCATATCAAAACTTATATTCAAATATCTCATGTTTTTTTTCACCTTTCCCACCTAAACACTAACTTTAGTTTGGCTTATTTTGGAGACTCCAGGGATGCAGTTTAACAATTCACTCTGGGATTTCTGTAAGAGGTCAAGAGTGGGGATTGACATTTGAGAGTCACCAATATGGAGATGGCATTGAATGCCATTGGACAGCATATGATTCCTAGGAGAGAAGAACTCCTGTGGTCTATCAATCATGTAAAGGTGTGATTCATCACACCAATGAATCTAAGCTGGCCAAGGATGTTGGAATATGAGGGAGTAATAAGCAGTGATAGAAATGACAGTCAATGGAGTTTGATGTAGTATACTAGTATAAATGAGCTGGAAGAACAAGAGTTGGGTATCAAAATGTAACCCTGGTAAAATTCTCATTGAAGACAATGGTATGAATGTGGCTGAGTTGATGTGACAGTTTGAAGCTTTTGTGAATTCCATCACATGTGGTGTGATGGTGGTGTGAGACCTTTTGATTGGAGTACTTCAGTGGAGGATGAACCAGGGTGGGTCTTAACCCTCTTGCTGGAGTCCTATATAAACAGGAGAAACCTGAAGAGATACACAGAGAAAGAGAACTGTAATCATTTATTCTGCCATGTGAAAGAGGACTCCAGGAACACCTACAGCCACAGAAAGACAGAGAAACTCTGAGAGGCTAAGAGATGGGTCAGAGGCTGGAATCAGCAGAGCAGCCCAATGCTGAAGAGATGTAGACTCGGAAAACGAGCCATATGCCTGATCTACAGCTGAGTTCTGGGAGAAAGAGAGCCTGGAGGAGAGAGAGACAGGCCACTATTTTTCCTTGCCACATGGCAGGAGCCTAGAATCTCCCAGTAGCCGACCTATTGGTGAGGCAGCATCTCTGATGATGCCTTGATTTGGAGATTTTCACAGCTTCATAACTGTAAGATTTTACCTTAATAGATTCCCATTTTAAAAGACAACTCATTTCTGGTATTTTTGCATTGGAAGCCTTTAGCACAGTAAAACAGTTGGGGGCTGTTAAAGAGAGTTGGAGTTGAGGATAGAAAAGAAGCTAGATATGAAGATACAACAGGTATTGGAGGACTCCCAAACTTTTTCACAACAGTTGGGGGCTGTTAAAGAGAGTTGGAGTTGAGGATAGAAAAGAAGCTAGACATGAAGATACAACAGGTATTGGAGGACTCCCAAACTTTTTCATATCATGGGATACCTAGAAAAATAGATATCTGTATAGCACACTGGGATAAATGGATGAAGCTGATCAAGCTTCCCCAAGCCCCTGCCCAGAATCTAAGGGTTTGGCATACCTGTCTCATGCATACCAGAGAATATCTTTTAAAAACACTGATCTGCTTAGATGTTGCAGTTGTTAAGAATAGATTAAAATGATTAGAAGAGGGGTGGAACAGGAAACAGGAGCTAAAGTTATTGGTATCTTTTCATGCAACTCCCATCCCAGCTAGGAATAGAGCAATAAATGTAGGAATTAGAAAGGAAAGAAGAGGTATCTTTGCTTCCTAGTCTCCTTTCTTGTTATCATTATGTTGCCTTATTCTTGAAATACAGATGCACTGTGGATGTTAAAGGTCTACTCTGTTCTAAATAGAATCATTCCCTCCAATAGGAAGGATGTTTTTTTTTTTTTTTTTTTTTTTTTTTTTTTTTCTTTAATAGCTCTCATTTAGGGGTGACTAACCCCATCTTAAGCTAACTTGCATCCTTTAGAAGCTCTGTTTGATTCTTCCCAGGTTACTAAAGGGCCCTCCAACTATAGCTCACATAATGTCTGCAAAGATGCTCTTTGTCTGACTGTTTTGTACATGGATACTGGTTCTCCTTCCCATTTCACACCTCCTCACCTTACAGGTGGGCCTATGGGGCAGGACTAAAGGTGCTTGTGGTAGATTGAATTATGTACCCTATCACAACATGTCCTCAATCTTAATTCATTTCTTGAATGTGAACACATTTAAGATCTTTTGAAGATGTTAATATTGGTGGAGTGTGTCCCAATTGAATAAAGTTGGTCTAAATACTATTACTGGAAGAATTATTTGTGAAGAGAAAGTCACAGAACCCAGAAGAGAAAGGAGAAGGCATTTCCATGTGCATTGGCAAGTGGCAGAAAAGCTAAGGACCCAAGTATCCTAGCAGCCAGCCCCAGAACAGCACAATCTTTGGGGATAAAGCATCACTTTGCTGAAGGCTCAATTTGGGACTTCCGCTAGCCTTAAATCTGTAAGTCAATAAATTCCCATAGTTTAAACCAACCCATTGTATGATATTTGTTTTTAGCGGCTGGGAAACTAAGATACTTTTTGGTACCAGAAAGTAGGGTGCTGTTATTACAAATATATAAAAATGTGAAGGTGACTTTGGAATTTGGTAATGGGTAGAGGCTGGAATAATTGTGAGGTGGTTGGTAGAAAAAGCCTAGATTGCATTAAAGAGACTGTTGGTAGAAATATGGAATTAAAAGTGTTTCTGGAGAGTCCTTAAAAAGAAATGATGAGTGTATTATTGGAAACTGGAAGAAAGTTGATCCTTGTTTAAAAGGGGCAGAGACTGGAGAGCTCTGTCACAGTCTCCAAGGGAGCAACAATAGTCCTCTGAGTGTAGGGACAGTGCCTGTCAAAATAGGATGACCCACTGATGTGTTTTGTTTTGTTTTGTTTTGTTTTGTTTTAATTGATGACTACCCTTGTGAGTCTTTGCTCTTGTAAATGTGACTTAGCCTGCAGTTGTGGGGTGCCTAAGGGTTGCCACCTGAGAGCCTCCTTGTTGCTCAAATGTGGCCTCTCTCTAAGCCAAACTCAGCATATGATTGCATTACCTTCCCCGCAACGTGGGACATGACTCCCGGGGATGAGCCTCCCTGGCAACGAGGGATTAATACCAAGTGCCAACTGGCAGCTTTGCGCAGTGGCAGAATCGTAGCCAATGAGATTTATCCGAGGCACGATTATTGCTAATTGAAAACTTTTCCCAAGTGCCAACTGGCAACACAACTGGAAAAAGACCTTGAATAAAAGGGGGAAATGGTAAAGACAAATGAGTTCAAGTGGCTAAGAGACTTCAAAGAGAGTCGGGAGGTCATCCCAGAGGTAACTCTTACGCACACCTCAGTAGGAGCTCATAGAACATCTAAGTGCCTATCACCCCACTCAGTGGGGTTCCTGAGAGCTCCGGAGACACCCTGGTCCTATATAAGGGGGGGTAGCCCCAAAGACTGATGCCTTATCAGTGGGTTCTATTTTGGAATCTGTGCTCCTGAGAGTGACAGAATTAGACTCAAATAAGTCCTGCCTGCACATGGTTCACCAGTCCCTTCTATTCAAACCTATATGCGATGCTGGAGTTTTTAGGTATACTTCCAGAGACTGGAGCCTCCTGCCTACCTATGTGCCAGGTGTGCATGAAATCTAGGTGGAGCTGCAACTCCTACCCTACAGCTCAACGGACTCATCCAAGTCACCTGGTGAGGAGACAACGATGGGAAATGGCCATCCCAGGGAATGGAGAGGGCCTGCATCTGCAGGCAGGATCATCCCACCCACCATATCCATGGGATATAAGCCCTCTCTCACTTGGAGTTGGAGTGGACATCACCATCCCAGTCCCCTCAGGACTGGGGGAAGAACTATGGACTAGAGTGGACTTGATGGTATTCTCTTGTTCACATATGGTGATTCTAGCAATGCAAGAAATTATAACAATGAGGTGGAGCCTGTGGCCACTTGACACAGGGATAGGGAGGGGCCGAGCAGTTGAAATACAGTGGCTTCTTTGGGAGTTGGAGGTTGTCCTGAGTACTGTTGTGGCAACCGATGTAGGCCATTTTAAATCAGCACACACCACTCAGAACTGAGTGGGAGAGAGTGTGGTCTACAGTGTGAACTGTGGTCTATGGTTGGTGGCAAGGCTCCAGGATGTGTAAGTTCATTGAGGGTGGTGGGCCACACTGTGGGAGATGTTTGTGTGGATGTGATGGGGGGTGTGGGAGGTGAACAACATGGGAATCCCAGTGGTTTCCGTGTAATATTTTGGGTAATCTAAGCACCTCTTAAAATACATGTATATATATATATATATATATAAACAACATTTTTGTAAGCAAATACACATATATGCATATATATTTATATATCATTTTGCAAATGTTTGTATGTATTGTGAGAATTTTGATTTTTACCCATAATAAAATAAATAAATAAATAAATAAAGTCTATTTTGCCAATATTAGTATAGCTACTCCCACCCTTTTTTGTTTTTGTTTTCTTGTAAGATTGTTTTGCAGCCATTCACTTTCAGCTTCCTTGAATCACTTAGTCTAAGGTGGGTTT